>CM071937.1:28236003-28428893 GCA_016081115.2 Rehmannia glutinosa
AACGAGGAGTCGATGGTTCGAGGCCACACCGAGAAATCGAAGAAGTCATCTATTATCAAGATTTAATACAGGTGTATCAATTCGAGGATATTCCCTCGGATGAAAGCATCTATGAAGAAGAGATCTATTCTGATGATGGAAGTGACTCATTTCGGAATCGAGTGAAGAAGAAATTCTTGAAAAGCGAACGGGGAGGATATGTCGATTCCTCTCTCATACGACGGTTTCTCATAAAACTCTTATGAGAATCATGAAGGAAGATCCAAAGCTTCAAGTCTATGATGGATTTACAATCGGAGCTATGGAAAAGGCATTGGATAAGATTGGGTTTCGTAACAGAAAACACCAAATTATTCATAGGGTAACAACCGGAGAATTAGCCATTCCGATGGAGTTTACCTTAACTGATCGAGATGCGATTGGTCCCTATTAGAGAAATACAGAGATCAAAAGCATAGTTAAAAGAGAAGTTGCAAATACACTCTCATGGATTCACATTGGAGCCATAAGAGTCATTATTAAGGCAACATTCAAGGAAGGGATAGATTCGCCACTCAATCTTGCTATTTTTGACAAGCGAATCTCATATCTCAAGGATTCATGCCTTGGAGCGGTTACAGGAAATTTGTATGCAGGAAAATTGGCATTTAATGTCTATCCTAGAATTGCATACAATTTGGGAGATCGAGATTTCATGAGTCCTAACCCTTCATCAAGATTTCAAAAGAGTCGATTTGATGAAAGAAGGAAACAGGCCTTACTCGATCACATACAAGATTTCATATGCTCTCTCGAATACCCATCATTCCGAAGTATTCTTGAGAAAGGAATTTATTGAAGTCCCAAGAATCTTTGAGGACTTTGCCAGGTGGTGGTGTTACAGAAATCATTGAATCTCCAACTATTAAGGAGATTGATATGATAATTCAGATCAACCAGTCTTCAACAAAAGTCGAGTCTCGAGTTGAGCCAGAAGGATGTCTTTCCAAAGAAGACGAGAATGGTGAGTAGCGATCGTTGGGAAGAAAGGAGACCAAGTACGCGATTCAAATAGCATCCCGATGTTTTTAAAACAAAGGAGAGCCGAAATGTCCGAGAAGGATGGCGAGAGGTTGAAGTAATATTCGACATCACTCAAAAGGATAACATTTTTCCTTGTGATGTTCTATATTATCTCCAACAACCAATCGTTGGAAGGTATCAAGGAAGCCTCAAGATAGGAGAAATTGAGCTTACTATCACGGGAGTTGCGGGAAAGATCCCGAACAATTAATACTGGGAATTGAATTTCTTGAGGAGCATAAACCTTGGGAAAGATTACAAGACGGAATGGAGTTCACGATGGCTAATAAAAGATACGAGAATCGGATGACCACTAGTCCATTCTCCATATACATCTCTATTGGAATGTTATATGTTGAATACAAGGCCGAGTATTTCGCGCCTATATTGATTCAAAGTGCGGAATATGTACTTGCAAAAGCCCGATGTTTTTCCCCAGAAATTGGAGAAGATTTACCACCCATTGCGGAAGAGATTTCTCTAAAAGGATTCTTATCCTTAACAGGGAATTAAACAAGCGAAAATAATGATCGGAGGAGCGGGCGACCCGTGGTACAAAGTAAAGACGCCACCAATCTATTTCCATGATACAGTGCGATATTTTGCTTTGGGAAACAATTTCCTACAAACATTCAAGCGGTTCACACAAGAGAACGAGACGAGAAGACTTATTTTCACAACCTTATGTGATCATAAGATTATTGTCCGAGATCGGAAGCATTTTATAGAAAAATGCCTATTAATTTTCGCGAAGCAAGCGTGGTGATGAAGCCAAACTCCGCAATCCAAAAATGGCGGATCGAAGGAAATTTGGTGAAGCTTTATTATCCTATAGACAATTTGGTTCCATCCGGAAGGATCGAAGATATGGGATAATAACTTGTATTCATTCGAGTACAAGGAGAAGAACGAGTTACTCCGGAAGCCATTGCGAGAATTATGGATGAGTCTAATGGAGAATCCACGAGTGATGTAACCATAGAGGAACAAATATCACTCGAGGATATCAAGAAGAAGATCCAAAGGAATTACAATGAAGATCCTTTGGCGGTGGGATAAGAACGAGCTTAAAGCTTCCTTAAAGGTTAAACCTGGAAAGGAGTACGAGTTCGTAAATTCAAACCAATCCTTATGAACCTGGAAGATCGTGAGGATATGCAAAAGATACTTAAGGAACATCTTGACCTTAAGTTAATTTCACCAGAGTTTCTCCATACAAAGAAGCCCATCCGAGGATTCTTAGTCGAAACCATGGAGAAATCAAAAGAGGAAAGCCAAGACTTGTTATTAATTACAAAGGGATTAATAACATTTTGGAGTTCGACGGATACTATATCCCAAGCGAGAAACATCGATTAATCGTATCAAAGGTGCCAAGATATTCTCAAAGTTCGATTTCAAGTCCGGATTCTACCAGTTAAGATGGAGGAAGAAAGTAAGAAGTTTACGACTTTCTCTACACCACGGGGACACTATATTTGGAACGTGATGCCTATGGGATTGGCTAACGCACCCCGGATATATCAAAGAAAGATGGATAATCTTTTCAAAGATTATTTTAGTTTCATGTTCGTGTATATCGACGACATTCTAATCGCATCAAAGAACATGAAGGAGCATCTCAAACATTTGGAAATATTTTGGATGTTTGTCACAAAGAAGGATTAGTGCTTTCGGAAAAGAAGGCGTCGCAACAAGAACAGATTGAATTCATCGGAATAGAAATCGATGAATCTGGAATTATTCTACGAATCATATTGTGGAAAAGATACGAGGATTTCGGATACACTAAAAGACAAGAAGCGACTTGAGTTTTAAGGAGTTGTTAATTTTCTTTGGAATGTTTATTAACAATCTAGCATACTACGAAAGGTGTTTAGCCCATTACTTAAAAAAGATGCAATATTCAAATGGGAAGATGAACATCAAGAAGGAATTAAGCAACTTAAAGAAGTTTGTAAAAAGCTTCCAAAACTTGCGATTCCCAAGACGAGGATGAACTGGTTCTTTACACGATGCCAATGATTGGTGGGCGGCCGATTCTTACGAAAGTCCACCAAACGAGGAAGTGCCATGTAGATATCGCGTGGTTTATTCACCCCTAGTGAAGCAACTTCGGTGGCATATTAACGAAAAGAATTCTTTGCGATCGAAAGGCTTTTAAAAAATGGCCGCTATTTTTATCAAGCAAAAAGTTTACTTTAAAAATTGATAATTCAAGTGTCAAGGCTTTTAAAAAACAAAATTGAATCAAAACCGAGAAAAGGCTCGATTACTTAGATGGCAAGTGAATGTCAATATTATGATTATGATATTGTCATTATAAAATCTCATGAAAATATTCTTGCGATTTCTTGACACGAGATGGAAGGACGCGTTCTTGACGAGGTCCTTAAACGAGTAAGACATCTCGGGAAAACCTGGAGAGTCTAGAACGAGATTTTGGGGCGTTATGTCTCAATGCGAGATTCTTTGGGCGACTTGAACAGGCTGACCGAAATCCGTTTCTAGTCAAATACGAGCATGCCGGTTCGCTCAAGGACAATTGTTTCTTAGACTGCAAGGGCATCTCTTCCAGCCGCATCTCCTACGGTGCAAAAAGGGGCCGAGAGAGTACGGGGCTCTAACCCGGAGGTTATGGATTCAAGTACCATAATCACAAGTGTTGCGGGTGATGCATCCCCGAGGGTGTACAAATCGTAACGAATGTTGAAGCTCCGGTGTCACAACCCGAGTCTTCAAGTCAACCCAAAGACACCTGCGGGGTAAAAGAGGAGAGTTGAATCTTAGGCCACGAGACAGGCAAATCTAAGGTTCAAACGACGAGAATAAGATTTCTCCTATGCGGGTATATCGGCGGCAATGGGAGAAACTAATTACAAGACAAGGTATTAACCTAGAGAAAACAATGGTTGATATCTCGGAAAGTATCCCGAGTTTGGATGAAACCAGGAAGTCATCCAAATGAAGTACGAATGGTATACTTTTGGAGCTTTAGCTTCAATCTATACCGTGTCACCAGATTCCCGAAATTTCAAAATTACCGAAATGGATTGGGGAAGCGATTTACGAGACTTGGGCCAATAATCCACACTTGGCCGGGCGATATTTTAGAACTGTATTTTATCGGTGCGGCTCTGAACCAAATGAAGAAAGGCTTTAATGAAGCTTTTCATTTCATCAAGCTAAGAAGACCGGATGGAAATGCTTTAAAATACATTAAGCGCTTCACCTAAGAAGGACCGGTGTTAGTAGGAGCATTTTTAAGACGAAGCTTCTACCGCGAGCATGGGGTCTTTGGGTTTGTCTAATCAAATGGACAAAGTCAAATATCCATTCAAGTTCTTCCGAGACTCGGCGAATGGATCTTTCCTTTTGAATTCGATGACCGGATCAACCACGGGGTTTGCGAAAGAACTCTTCGAGACCAAAAGAAGAATTCTCAGGAAAAAACAAGATTCCTAAAGCAAAGAAACTTACCGGAAATTCAGTAACATGGTGCATGTTGGCCGATGGGTCGACCGGATCTGTCAAGCATGCCGAACAAAAGGAACCCGAGTTTGGGAAAGGATTCCGACCCAAACCCGACCGACAAGATCATGCAGCTGGCAAGGACAAGGGCCCAGCTCACAAGACGTGTTATCCTCGGGGACCACGTAAACCAAATTTTTAAAAAAGATTCCCCGACAAACATCACATGGGCTGAGTCACGCGGGAGAAAAAGAAAACCAGCTGGCGAGGCAATAATGTGGGATATGACGTAAGTAGTGACGTCATATATATCAACAAGATTTGAAGTCCGCCTTTGAAGTCTGGACTTACCTCTATAAAATGCAGGATTTGAAGGAAGCTGGGGACATCGAACATTTTCCTTAGTTTTCTTATAATAAAGTCTGAGAGAAAAATTTGTAATATTTTGAGTGTTTTAGTTTTAAGTTTTTATGTGTTTTCGAGTGCAAGCCTCATCGATGAGAGGCTAAACCAGTATTCTCCTCCCAAAAGGAGATTATTAATGTAATAAATATTTCTATAAGTTCTTAATAAAAAGATGCTTTCTGCTTCAACATGTGTTCATAATGTACTATTAATTCATCCCGTTTAAGAATTACTTATACGCCTGGAGTAGGAAACGAACCAAGGTTGTCTTTGAAAGCGATTCTTTGAAGGAGTCGGATAACTTGCGAGATCATCTTCCCGAGGTGAGGTTGAACAGTGAGGAGCTTTCGTCAAACGATCCGGGGCGATAATTTTCCGACTGGTGTTGCGAACCATTTAACCCGGTGCTGTTTCGGTCAAAGAAGGTATGAATTTTAAGGGATTTATTAATTTTACGGAAGCATGTTGGACCTGATATGGTCGTAATGGACTATTTCTATTTTCAGTCTAAAGACCCAATTTGTATACGGATAAATAGTTGAAATAAGATCTGGATATAAGTATGTCTTGTTGAGTTTATAGGCTGGAAACCTGACATGATCCATTTAAAACCTCTGAATAGAGACTGGATCTAAGTAGGTGTAACAATGCCACGAACAAAACAAGTTACAGAAAAATCGGGTTCTTATTTCTCGAAAAATCCGAAAACAAATTGATTAAGGAGTAAAATTTTCATGTTTAATGATTAATGCAATAAATTTATTATTATGTAGTAGATTGCCACAAAATAGAGTTTAAAGGGATAACTTGAACTATTGTTTTAAAAAGAATGAAACCTAGGGGCAAAATTGTCTATATAGGGTAAAGTGTAACGATTTTCATAGTTCAGGGGGCAAAGTGTTACGAATTAAAGTTCGGAGGGTAAAGTGTAAAAATCAGCATAGTTCGGATGGGTAAGTGTATTTATCTCTATTAATTAATGATTCATTGACAAATTCCCAGGACCACGGTGTTAGATAAATATTTTTATCAAAATTTTGATGATTTTGTTTACATTAGTTTTTATATCAAAACAATGTTTATAAATGTTGTCCAAATACTCCCAATTGATTTAAAATGTTTTTACTAATGTTTTGGAGTATTTTTTGAAGTTTTTTTTGACAAAATTCAGACAACATTTCAAGTTGGAGGTCGATCAGTCGAGCAAGCGGTCGACCGGTACCTGGAGAATGAAAAACAGAGAACAGAACGCACTGACTTGAAAAAATTGAGGAGGGCGACCGGTCCAGGGCAGGGCCGACTGGTCGGACCCTTGGGCGACTGGTCGAACCCCCCTATGACCGGTCGCACCCCTCCTTGCCTGGTACCTGGATCGCACTAATTCTCTCCAACGTTCAAAATTTGCTATAGGGTGACCGGTCGCCCTATGTAATTGTTTGATAGCAAAATTTCTACCGTTGGACTCTTTATCAACAAGATTTGCTTTTCAATTTTGTACAATATTTCTACAACTTGTGATCCTCTTTTTATAGACAAAAGTGAAGAAGGGGGAGCCTATGTTGGTGAAGACTCTCCTATAAATAGAGGATGATATAAAGATACAAGATACAACACACAAGCATACAATACAACAAGAAATCTGCAAAATTCTCCAAGCTTTCATTTTTACATTCTTGTTGTAATAGCCTAAGTTCTTGCACTTGCACAATCTTGAGGTCTAGGTTTTTTGTTCTTGATTACACTTGCACTCAAAGTTTGTATACTTCATTTATTGAGTTGTAATCTTGAATTTTTCTATCATCCAAAACAAGATATCCTTGTTAGTGTTCTTGTGGTAAGAACACACTTTGATGATCTTAGGTGTTGAAGAGTGTGGTACTCTTCATAAATGTTGAAGGAAGATTGTGGTAATCTCCTTGAAGGTGTTGTAAGAAGATTGTGGTAATCTTCAAAGGTGGTGTTGTATTAATTGTGGTAGTTAATAAAATCTTTTTTTTTTTTTGAAATCCATCCTGGAGATACTGGGGTGGTAGAGGACTAGGCCCTAGGTGGGTTGAACCTCTATATATCGAGGCGTGTTGTTTAATTTCTGCACCTTTATTCTTGTCTTTGATTGATCATTCGAAAAAGAGGGCTAATTGCGAAAAATCGGCTTAATCTATTCACCCCCCTCTAGATTATCGTAACCACTTGGACTAACAAGTGGTATCAAAATCAAACTCTTTGGCTAGCTCATTCCGAGTAAAGAGGAAAGATCCATGGCTACGAACGAGAGCTACCTTCCGACCGGCGCTTCATTCAATAGACCGACTCTTTTCGACTCCAACAATTATGCATTTTGGAAAGATAGAACAGAATGCTTCTTACAAGGTTGCGGGTTCGATATTTGGAACACGGTTATAAACGGAGTATCCATCCCAATGAAGAAAAAGGAAGACATCACTCAAATTCCCAAAGCCCTCAAGGATTATGATGATGAAGACAAGAAAATATTCTCCTTAAACGGTAAAGCTCTTAACATTCTTCATTGTTCTCTTACCGCTACGGAGTATAATCTAATTAGAGGTATTCGATCCGCTCATGATGTGTGGGAAAAATTAGAAAATATCTATGAAGGAACCAAGAAAGTTAAACAAAAGAGAAAAATAATGCTTGTTAAAGATTTTGAAAATTTCACAATGCTCGAGGGTGAAGGGATTTCAAAAATGGTTGCAACAATGTAAATTCTTTGTAGCACTCGGAAAAGTCATTTTGAAAGAAGACAAAGTTACAAAAGTTTTAAATGTTCTTTCCGGTTATTGGTCCGAAAAAGTGACGGCTATCATGGAAGCTCAAAATTTAGAAATTCTAAATTTTGATGAGCTTATTGGAAATCTTATCATCTGTGAAGCATATGCAAATGAAAGGAATAATCCAAAAGCATCCACCTCTCAACCGGATTTAATAACAACTTGGGATGATATTCTTACAACTTCCGACGATGAAGAAGCCAAGCAATGTCTAATGGGAATCGAAGAAGACAATGAGGTACGCTCTAACCTGTCTACTTCTTTTAATAATGAATTGCATGATGATTATGATGAATTGCAAAATGATTTTGATGAGCTTCAAAATGAACTCCAAAGCTTGCTTTTTAAATATAAGAATTTGAAAAAGAAGTTCAACACCATGAATAATGAAAAGGATAGTTTACATGCCTCTTATGAATCTCTTACTAGTGCTCATAATGTTATACTTGATAAGGTTAGAATTCTTGAAGAAGAAAATAGTACTCTAGTTAAGGATATTGATTGCATGAAAAAGGATATGTTGAAGTTTAACTTGAGTACCGATAAAATGACCAAAATTCTTGATGTTCAACGTTGTGATCATTTGAAACCATGACTTAGTTATAAGCCTAATGTTATTAATGTTAAGAAAAAGAACCAAGTCTCTATGCATGTTGGTCATTATGCTTCTAGAACTATTACATGTTTCTATTGTGGTAAAATTGGTCACACGACTAATACTTGTTGGGTTAAAAATAGTTCTAATTATTATTGGAGACCTAAAAGTCTCAATGTTAACCCCCATGGACCCCAAAACTATAGGGTACCTAAAAATAATTCTTTTGTAGGTCATAGGGGCTATAACAACCATGGAGGATTCAAAATGGCTCGTGGACAGTGGGTGTTCATGCCATATTACCGGAAAGAGAGAACTTTTTACCAACATCAAGCTCCAAGAAGATGGTATTGTCATGTTCGGCAATGGCAAAGGAAGAATTCTTGGAAATGGAGAAATTGGTAACTCTTCTTTCTCTCTTAGTAATGTTCTTTTAGTAATGATTTAACTAGTTTATGGCATAGGCGACTTGGACATGTTGGATATAAAAATTTGCAAACTATTTACAAAAACCAACATGTAAAAGGACTACCCAAATTGAATTTTGAAAATCTTGGCTTATGTGACACTTGTCAAAAGAACAAATTAGTTAAGAGTAGTTTTAAGCCCAAAAATAAAATTTCCACAACCAAGCCTCTACAATTTCCTCATTTAGATTTGTATGGGGATATTGGTATGGCAAGTCTAAGTGGAAAACATTACACTTTTGTTATAGTTGATGATTTTTCAAGATATACTTGGGCTCTTTTTCTTGCAAATAAAAGTGATGCCGTTAATGAGTTTGTTAAGTTGTGTAGACTTATTGAGAATGAAAAGGAAGATACTATTAAGTCTACTCGAAGTGATCGAGGTAGAGAATTTGATGGAGAATTTACAGTCTTTTGTGAAACCAAGGGATATGGTCACAATTTTTCGGCTCCAAGGACACCTCAACAAAATGGAGTAGCCGGAAGGAAAAATCGGATACTTCAACAAATGAGTCGGTCCATGCTCAATGAATTTTCAATTCCAAAATATTTTTGGGCCGAAGTCGTAAGTACCGCTTGCTATATCATTAATCGAGTTTATATTCATCCTAAAATGAATAAAACTCCATATAAGCTTTGGAAAGTGTAGGTCCCAAGGGGTGTAAGTGTAAGGTTTAGAAGGGGGTTGAATAAACCTTACCAAATTTTCGATTTAGTCCTTTTAAATATACGAGTTGATACTACACACTGTCCTTGATGGATCAATTTAGCCACTCAAGTAGAGTTAATCTCTCAACACTCAACTCAAGAGCCGTTGATGGAATAACTCACCGTTGGCTCTAAATTAACTCAACTGTGGTTTTGTTTTTATTGGAAGACTTAACACCCTTAAATTTGATTAAGCGGGGAGTTTAGTGTTTGGTTTAGTACTTATAAATTATCAAGTGGATAGCAAATTTATCGCCAGATATAAGCGATTAAAAATGCAGGAATTAAAGTCTTTGAAATGTAAATGACACAATGAAATTTTTATAGAGGTTCAAAGATGGGGTAATTCTTCTACTCCTCTCTTCTCCAACTCCTGGAGGAATCCACTAGGTAATGATCGATACAAAAGTGGTAATGTCCAGGATACAAGTCTTGATCACACAAACTTGATCCTTTGGGACTCGATCAGAGACGCCTTGATCACTCACCGGCTTCTCGTGCGACTCGGCTTCTTCACAGGGCAGTTGCGCTTGCTACTACACTGACTCACTTGCTCAAGCTCTTTGGATTTGATCACGAAGCCCTCCAAAAGCTTAAGACTTGGTTCGACCTTGAACCTTCCTACAATCCTTCGTGGAATGTAGACCCCTTGATTTTTCAGCGTTTTCCTCTTCAACTGATTGAAATTATCTTTCCTTCACGGTGAGTGTTGGATTGATGTTCTTCGTAGTGTAGGCTTGAGGATTGAGAATGTTTGATTTTCCGATAATTGCTTGAACGTTTTTAGTTCAGGTCTGTAACTTGTGTCACTCTCATATATCTCATGTCTTCTCAAATAAACTCCTCAGCCTTTTATAGTGATCTTTCAAAAATTTGCCCGTTGAAGAGATAGGCTTATTTTTGAAAGTCACTTGCGATCGTTGGCTTGTCTTGTTGCGATCCTTGGAATTGCCATTTCCTCGTATGAATTGTTCTTTCACCTTTTCGAGTTCGACACGGTGTAGTGCTTCCCATTGGTTCATTCCTTTTGCACGCTTCCTGACTGAGCACTCCGAAAAGGTGGTATGGAGATATTACTTGTTTAAGTAATTCTCTTGTTTTTACTCGGAACGGATCTTTTTGATTATCTCGACTTGACCGCATTTCTTTGCTTTCCCCAGGTGACTTAGAGTCGACTTCCAATCATGGATGACTCTTCCACACTTCAACTTGAGACTTGGCTTTTCTCGAGTTGACTTGACCGATATTCCACTCACCGCATCTCACCGCTTCTTGATAGAGTTCCCGTCTACTCTTATTTGCCATACTCACTGCCTCGCGGAGTCTTCCTTCTAGTCTTGATTGTCTTCTTGCATGTTAGGGCGTAGGTGACTTAACTCGGCTTTGCCACTCTATTTATTACAATACATTTTTCAACAAAAATTTGGGTGCCAACTTTCTATTCTAAGTTTTACATGGCATTCATCAAAATCTAAACAATAAATTTCCTAACAATTTCCCCCTTTTTGATGATGCCAAAACTTAAACCATTCAAAAATGCAAATAGCAAAGATACATACTGATAGTGTATTGACATAGAATGTATCTTGTGAGAATCAATCCTTTTATTGATCATAACATTCTTGTTCTTTTACACAATGTGTTTACAAGGTGTATCGAGCACATATTTGTCTACACAAAAATAAAGAGTTTATAGCTTTATTACGAGAAGACTTACATTGTATGTATTTACATAATAAAATACACGAAGGGGTGGACAAAGAACACTTCATCTCCTTCGTTGTCTCCTTCTTTCATCTTGTTCAAAGATCTTCTTCTCTTCTTCTCTTTTTCTCATCGTCACCGCTTTCCTTTTCTTTTTCTTTTCATATGCCTTCCTGGCGCCTTCATCTCTTCTTATTCTTTCCCCCTCGTCTTTCCTCCCATAGCCGAGTTTGTCTCTTGTTTTCTTCTTCTATTCTTTTTGCATAATCAGCGTTACTTTTAGCCACTTGCAAATTTGCTACTTGGTCAAGCCAAGCCCCAGTAGATCCCTCCTTTCTTTCCCGGATCTACGTATTCAATATTTTTGGGCGGAGGCCTAGGTCCAAGCTTCTTCCTCCACCACTGTTTCTTCCTCTACCTGCAGGCGTGTATTGTCTTTGACTGGTCTTCTTCTTTCCAAATGAGTGACCAGCAGAGTGATCGCCAATGAGTCTGCTGCTGTCACTTCTTCACATAACGTGAGACCCTTTTCCCGATCTGAAGTCCCAAGCTTGAGCTATAGACATATTTGCAAAGTATCCTTGATTCGAGCGTTTTAAATTCATCAACTCGATCGTGGCTCTGTCCCGACATCCGAGATGGCATAAGTGTCTCTGTCTTGGAATGCCTCCATGTTCTTTCAAGATGTTCATAACTCGGGCATACATTCTTCCTTCCACTTCCTTCATCCCTGCTTCAATTATTTTTCTCTTTTCACCATAGATATAGCAGAGTGTTGGAGTGGCGAGTCACAGGAGTTTGTCACGATAATGTCACCGTGACAGACCCCGTTGAGGGGTTTGTGCAATCATCAAGGTCACATCTTTCGATCCTTCCCCCTCGCCATTTTCCTTTCGTTTGTTTCAACACTTCCTCACCGATTTTCCCTTCACTCTCCTTCCTTCACAACTTCGGATCCCCTTTGTGCCTTTAGGTATTCCTCTTCCCCCTTTTTGGCATCATCAAAGGAGAGAGGAACGCCCGGAAACAGACTTGCAAGCGGGAAGTCGAGCCCTGCGATGGTAGAGTTCTGTCTTGAGTCTGCTGCGAGTATGCGGACGAAATTCTAATCGAGTAGCGTTGGACTCACAAATCACTTCATCTCACCATGAGAAGGCTGAATTTTGTATTCATGGTCTCTTCCAAACGCAGAGATCACTCTTGTTTTGCTCACGCAGCGACTTAAGCTCGGCAATGTGAGCTTCATGCATGTGCTCAATATGTTCTCGCAGCCTTCGTTTTTGCATCGATTTTCGACTCTCCATACCAAAGACTTGTTGAACAATGTCCTCAAGTATCTAACTTGTTCCACACGCATTGTTTGCTTCTTTGTTGCCACCATTCCCGATCCTGGACCGTTATGCCTCTTAAATCGCGGTGAGATTGGCATCTCTCTTGTCGATCGCCGCGTCCATAGAGGCCGATGCCTCTCCATCCGTTCAATCTCGGAAATAATGCCTTGAACACTTCGCGGACTTCTTGATTCTTCCGTTGCGGTGATGGCCATGCAAAACGTCAAAATCATAATCACCGGAACAATGGTGCCGATTGAAAAACGGAGCTGGTGCGTGGTAGCGTGCGAGTTCATTTTTCGACTCTTCATGGAGGTCGGGTACCTCCAGAGATAAAGGAAAAGATTCTACAAAGGATTCATCACCGCCAACCGGGATCGTCGATGATGAGCGGTGCGCGTGAAGTTCTTTTAGGAATCGACTCTGCTGCGACTTGAGGAGCCTGCGCGATTGACTCTGTTCACCGGGGTTTTGTTGTGAAGTGGACCCGACTTTTGCCGAGCCTCAATTTGTCTCAACAACCGTTGGTCTCACCGATTTTTCCAATGGAGTAGACGGTCCTCGGCCTTATCGATGGCGTCATCGGACGATGATGAGATTTCCATTGGTGGCTCATCATCAAAATTAAATGTTTGACGAGTAGTCTTGGGATCGGACTTGCTCGTGCTTGGAACATCCGCACCGAGTCTTTTGGATCCATCACGGGGATGACTCGGCTTCTTCTTCACCTTCCGATCCCGAGAAAGGTTACATCGGGATTATCCTGGGAATCATGAAGTGCGCTTATCTCCTTCTCGAGATGGGTCGATGATAGCGGGGGGATGTTCTCTACTTGGTGCTTTACCCCCGGAAGTCTCAACCTCCCGTGGGCCTTTATTACCTCCAAAGTCTTTTTATTGCGGCGAGGCCTTGGTCCTCCCTTTCGATAGTGTCACTGCCTGTCTTAGGGTCTTCTCGGTGGCATCCATTGGAGTCTCAACCCCATGGATTGCACTTTCATCGCCTGTGTGTTAACTCCCGGGCCGTTCCATCTCGTGCCTCGACGCATCGCCAGCCGTCATTAGCCTTCGAGCGATTGGCACCTCACCGAGACAGTCTCAATCGTCTCGAGCTTCGTTGATGGCAACTTGTTGTTCTTCTTGTGTTTGTATTTTCTCTACTTCGCCTCCTGGATTCATTGTTGAGTCATCTGCAAAGATTCTCCGACCTTGCCGCAGCGGGAGGGAGTTTCCCCTCGGTGGCGCACCACCGAGTGACTTGAATGGGTCACTCGTCTCCAAACTCCCGGCCGTTTCGATTGAATGTTCAGCCATTGGGGCAGGTGGTAAAACACCTTCAATAGGGGTTGGCTCGACCGGGGTCCCCACTATCCCGGTTTCATCGCCAACTCCTTATCGCTTCTTCCGAGTGAGTGGGGAAGTGGTGGCAAAGAACAACAACATGGCGATTTGTCAACCACTCCCATTGGATCAATTTCGGTGTGTTCGAGGACTCTCCTGGTCCCTCCATCAATCTTTGCTCGTGAAGGATTCTTGATTCGTGCAATGCTTGCTGCATTTGCAACTCTTCTCGTGGCGGCCAGATTCTCCGGGTCCTCATCATCACGAGAGAAGACATCAAGGAGAGGATGTGTGTGTTATGTGGTGCCGGAGATAAGGCATATCTTTGGCCTTCTCACGTGCCTCAGCCTTCCTCTGCTTGCTTTTCTTTCTCCTTGTCTTTGAAGATCTCGCAGGATGTCCGTGCGATTGTCTTCATCCATCTTTGGGAGTACAGTGGTCGACCGAAGGAAGTTTAACAGTTCCTCTTCTTCTTCTATAAACTCAGCCGTTGGAACTGTTCCTGGATCGACTCAATTTCCATTTCCTCCACTCTCGCAAACGATTTTGGATGTCCGGGTAAAGTGGGGATAGGATCATCACATCACTATCCGCTTTATCGCCTTCTTTTGTGTTTCAAAGTGTGGACTACAAACAGTCTTCCGGTTGCCTCTGCGATCGCCTTCAAGACAGACTTAGTTTGTTTCATCAATTACATCCGGAGACTCTACTTCTCCGGCCTCTCCCAGATCTGCTCCAATGAGTGGTCGACTCGGCCCGGTTTCTCAAGCTCGGAGTGCTTGACAATTCTTCTTCGTCTCTAGTTTGTACCGAGGGATTTCGGTTCGAGACGTTTCTTCCGAGTCTTGGGGCGGGGCCGGTGGTGTCTTTTTCTCGAGGAGCGGCCGTCTTGGCTTCTCGCTTCTCCTCTTTTTGACGATCGGAGAAAGGTATTTGTGGGTCCTTCTCGACCCATCTTTGCAGGGGCGGAGACACGGCTGCAGGGGGTGACTCTGCTGCGCAGGGCGAGGAGCATGTTTGGCTTTCTTTCTGCAGGGGCAACAGATCTTATTAGCATGCAGGGGCGCCTTTTCTTCTTGGGTGGAGAGGAAACAATCAGATCTTCGGGTGGTCACCGATTCCCCCTCACTCGTGTCGCCTCTCTTGGCGTAGGCTCTCTTCTCGTGCGCCGAGAGAGGTTTGCTCTGAACATCCTCTTGTTAACATGGAATGCCTTCCCATGTCTAAGAGGGACTTCTTTCACCTCCATCACCGGCCAATTACTAGGCCATATCCTAGGAACCTCCAAATGAGCCATCTTCCTTGAAGGATTTGTTCCCTACGTTCGCAGAGTCTCATTGTAGACAAACTCAGCCCATTTATCTTCTTTTCTCGATGATTGCAGGCCATTACAATCGCTTTGCTTTTGATGATTGGTCAAAGCTGCAAATTTGATGTCAATACATTTGGCAACTATGTCCAACAAACTTGTGATAATCCTCCTTCAAAATCTCTTGTTTGTCTTGTATACTATTTTATCGGCAAAGTTGGGCTTGGCTATTTCTTTCCAAGCATCGGCCTTTTACATCGGCCTTCGTTAATCTCGATGCTCCTTCAGCCGTAGTGAGCAATGTTCACCAAATCCTTGCGAGATAGATACCGCTTTCCGTGAACAGATGACTTTATTCCTTCATCGTGAATCTCGGCATTCACGTAGAATCGCGCGACCTCCTCCACATAGGTCATCGGATATTCTAACGCCGAAACGGTTTCAGCCCAGACGTTTCCAATTTTCAACGATTTTCTTCTCTAAGGTGTCGTCGGACCCCTGTTTCACCATTCCGTCGAAATCCACAGTAGACCCGGTGTGGATTTGCTTCCCTAATTTGACAAAGTCGTAGGTTGGTGCCATTTTTCAGGATTTTATCAAAGAAAAACTAAGAGATTGATTTGAAGATAGATAGGGTTTCGAGAGAATTTTTTGCCTTGCTTTTGAGAGAAAGAGATGAACAGTTTTGGTAGTGTGAGAGAGAAACGGACGGAAATGGTTTAAGTATGGTTTATGAAAGGACGTGCGGGTGGTTTTTTTTTTAAATGTGATCGAAATCAACGGCTTAGATTTTGCACGCCTATTTAGCATTTAATGTCTCGTATTTAATGCAAAGAAAGATTTATATCCAATCATAAGCTTGGTGTGCGGCTTTATGTCCGTACACATCATCATTATCTTTGACGTATTCCTTAAAACATTCCCGCTTAGTCAAAACGACTGCGTTTTTGTCACTTTGCTCATAAGTGACTCAACTTATCCTTTAGCTGATTTAACTCTATTTCTCACAGTTCTCTTAGGAACTCAAATACCACCGACTCGGTGACTTATTCTTGTCTTTCCGATCTGGTGATTTCTTGAGTGATTTGTTTGTTCACTCTTTTTCACCCTTTTTGTGTTTTATTTCTTTTCTTTGATTCTTATGAGTGTCACTCACCAATTAATCCTAACTCATGTTTGAGTTCTTCAAATCTTGACTCACATAATGGTTTTGTGAAGATGTCACCAATTGTTTATCGGTTGAGATATATTCCAAGATGATGTCCTTCTTTTCAACATGATCTCTTATGAAGTGATATCGACATCGATATGCTTTGTTCTTGAGTGCGACCAGATTTTGAGTAATGGCAATTGCACTTGTGTTATCACACATGATTGGAATTTCTTTTTCTTCAACTTCATAGTCTCTCACTTTGTCTCATCCATAGGACTTGGGCACAACAACCCCGCAGCCTTATGTATTCTCGTCACCGGTGTGGAGGTGGCTATTGAATTTTGCTTCTTGCTAAACCAGAAATCACTGTTTCCTAGCATTTGACATGTGCCTAAGTGCTCTTCCTGTCCACTCTGCATCCAAAGATAGTCGAATCAATAGCCAATTAGCTTGAATCCACCTTCCTTTGGATACCATAGGCCTACTTATTGGCTTCCTTTCAAGTATCTCAATATTCTCTTAGTCAGTCATCATATGGATCTCTTTTGGAGCAGATTGAAATCTTGCACATACACCCACAACAAAGGTGATGTCCGCCCGCTTCTTTGTGAGATAGAGCAATGATCCAATAAGTGCTCAGTATCTTGTTTGATCTACAGGCTTGCCATCCGCATCCATGTCCATTTTGATCGATGTATTCATTGGTATTTTTACGAAGACTTCTCCTCCATACCAAACTTCTTCATTAAATCTCTCGGTGTATTTTGTTTGACTTATGAAGGTTCCATCCTTCAAATTGTTTCACTTGGAGTCCAAGGAAGAATGTCGGCTCTCCCATCATGCTCATTTCAAATTTACTTTGCATGAGGTTTGAAAACTTTTCACACTCTTTGTTTGTAGATCCAAAAATGATGTCATCCACATATATTTGAACAAGCAGTATACTCTTTTTGTCTTGAATTCTGAAAAGTGTTCTATCTACTTTTCCTTTTGTGAATCCATTTTCAGTTAGGAATTGTGACAAGGTATCATACCAAGCTCTGGGTGCCTGTTTCAATCCATATAGAGCTTTCTTGAGTTTGTATACTTTATCTCCAAGAGTCTTCTGCTCAAATCCTGGAGGTTGTTCAACATACACTTCTTCTTCCAATAAACCATTTAGGAATGCACTTTTTACATCCATCGATATACGGAAATTCTTGTGAGTCGCATAGGCAAGAAACATTCTTATAGCTTCCACTTGCTACAGAGCAAATGTTTCATCAAAATCTATTCCTTCTTCTTGGCAATATCCTTTGGCTACTAATCTTGCTTTGTTTCTTACCACAGAACCTTCCTCGTTCATCTTATTTCTGAACACCCATTTGGTGCCAATAACATTTTGATGTATGGGTCTTTGCACTAATTCCCATACTTTATTTCTTTCAAACTGATTCAGCTCTTCTTGCATAGCTTGAATCCAATGTGTGTCGTCCAATGCTTGTGACACGTCTTTGGGCTCTATTTGCGAGATGAAGCATGTGAACATAGCTTCTTGTTGAGTTCGATCTTGTTTTGACACCTTCTCTTATGTCTCCAATGACAAGTTCTCGTGGATGGTCTCTCGGCCATCTTACATCGGGTTGGAGTAAGTTAGTGGATTGATCGACTTGCGGTACTGTGTTGTTGTGGTCGACTCTCTCGTAATCACTTAGCCGCAAATTTTCCAAATTGTTTTTGAGATTCACTATCTCATCTTCTTCCAATTGATTATTCCAAATTTCGACTTGACTTGATAGGGACTCTTCAGTATAGTTGGATGATTCAACTTATCATGACTCTTCAATGTCTTCTCCATTTACATTTGGCTCATCGAATACCACATGAATGGATTCTTCCGCAACCATAGTTCTTTTGTTGAGTACTCTGTAGGCTTTGCTTTGGTTTGAGTATCCTAAGAAGATACCTTCATCGACTTTAGCATCAAAAGCCTTTAGATTGTTTTGCCATTGTTGTGGATGAAGCATTTACATCCAAATATTCTCAAATATGCAACATTTGGTTTTCTTCCACCAAATCTCATAGGAGTCTTTGTCACCGTTCTGCTTATCATACATCTGTTTTGGGTGTAGCAAGCTTTGTTGATTGCTTCACCCAAAATCTTTTTGTAACCCCGCCAACTAACATGGTCCTTGCCGCTTCTTTGAGGGTTCTTTCCTTCTTTCTCGCAATTCCATTCTCACGTGGAGTTCTTGCTGGCGATAGTTCATGACCAATACCATTTTCAATACAAGATCGAGTTATTATTCCATTGACAAACTCGGTTCCTGTCTGATCTTATTTTGATAATGGTTTGACTCTTCTCGTTTTGAATCCTCTTCATCACCGATGTGGTAGTTTTTGTAGAGTTTCTTTCTTCTTACACATGAATATTGTCCATGTATATCTTGAGTAGTCATCTACTACCACCAATGTGTATTTCTTTCCACTTATGCTAGCCGGTTCCACTTTGGGCCAAATAGATCCATATGTAGCGGATGCAATATTCTTGTTGAAGATGGGCATGTCTTTTCTTTGAATGATGACTTGATTTGTTTTCCTTCGACATCGTCACATATACTCTCCTTTTTGTATACGAGTCCGAAGTCCTTCCACAAGATTACTTCTTGCAAGCTTGTTAATCGTTTTGAAATTTAGGTGACTCAGTTTTTTGTGCCACAACCAACTTGATTCATTGTGCTCTTTGCTAGTAGACGAGTGTTGGGTGTTGCGGTTGACCAATCCACGACATACATATTCTTCTCGTCTACATCCTTGCAAAGACAACTTCATTTGATTCAATATCCTTGATTTGGCATATACCCATGTTAAATCCAACATTGTAACCCTTGTCACGAGTTGATCGATGCTCGGAGTTGAAGTTGAGTCCTTCAACATATGCAACGCGTCTGTGATTTCTAATCCATTCCTCTTGATGGATCCAATGCCTCTTATTTCACCAGGAGCTTCATTTCCTTCAAATATGACTTTTGCTCCTTTAACTTCCTTGAATTTTGACAGATTTTTCTTATTTCTGTCATATGTCCGGAATACCACTATCCATGTACCAGGTTCCTTGGCACTCACTGCTCCTTGAACCCGTAATCAAGGAAATTAAGTTTTAGGTACCCATACTTGTCAGGTCCCGAGGGGTTAGAATTGTAAGATGATCCAACCAACTTATAGCCAAATGATTTGACTCTAAGGGTTGCCATCTATCGTGCCATAATCATAATTTATCCTGGCAAATTGCTTGGAGATTTTAGGTTCATACAAATTGTCTCTTTTGTCAGTATGCCGCATATGTGTTTTAGCAATTGGCTTTCTTGGGTAATTGTGGTGTCTTTGAGTGTAGTGCCTAGGTGCATATGTGTCTTTGATGAAAGCTCTTATATTTTTGGAATGGCCTTTCTTTGAGTTCTGGCCTTTGCCATTTGGGCTTATATTCCATAAGTCTATCTTTGATAGTTCACATTATTCCAATCGACTTGGCTTGGATATTTTCTACCATTCCCATCATATGAATTTCTCTTATAGATTTTCTGGGTTTTGGTAGCTCTGCTTCTTCTTTTTACAGTATTTTCTCGTTTGGAGTTTGCTTTGAGAACTCAGTGAATCTCTTCTCACTGTCCTTTCAAAGACTCAACTAATTTGTTTTTTTCATTTTCCTTTATAACCAAGGCCAGTTTGCTTGTTATGGTGCTTTGGATTGAATGTGTGTGCAACATTTAGAGTTTTGGATTTTTCGATTCTTCATGGCTTGAAGGTCCTTTTTCCAAAATTACTTTTGAGGTTTGACATGGCACGGAGGAATTAAATCCTAAGCTGTCTTGTCTCCACATTCTCTTTGACTCATAATAAGATCATCCAATGATTTAGATGCCTTAGTGAATGAGGCAATAACATTTTGAGGTCATTTTCCCTCTTCTCTATAGCAGCAATTTCTGCATTAATTTAGCATTTTTAGCCTTTAAACTTTCATTCTCATCACTATTTGACTTAGAGTACTCGGCTCCTTAGTCGGCTTTGAGTTTTGACTCTTGAGTAGGCTGTTTTCCTCATTTAATAGTGTGTGGGAGGATTTAATGTGTTCAAAATCTTTCATCATTTTTCCTAATGAATCATAAAGATCGGTGGGTGATGAGGTGTGTGTGTCACGATCACTATCATCGAGTCCGAGTTTGATGAGTTAGAGTGTACCTCATCTTCTTGGTCAGTTGATCTTGTTCTTTGGCCATCAAGCGGTCGAGCTTCTTCTTCGAGTCACTTGAGTAGTCGGCTTCACGCTCTCTGAATGAGTGTCTCTCTTGACTTGGTTGTTTTGCAGTCTCTCTGCAGCCATCATTGCCTTTTTCTTTTCTTGTCTTCTTTCTCTCAAGACCTTTCTTTCTTCTTCATTCATGTATTTGTTGACTACAGGATATGAGCAATCAATGGCATAGTGACCTGGTTGTCTACGCCCAACATAGATATTCACCTTTTGATAAGCTCTTTCCATTCTTGGATTGTCGACCCTTTGATACTCAACTTTTTGATGATCTGTTCTCTTGGTTGGCCTATCTTCCCTTGATTTGGAGGGAGCCGAGTGTCTTCTGGAAGATTCACCCTTTCCTTTCTTGTAGTTCTTATTGAAGAACTTGTTGAACCTCTTAACCATCGTGGGCTATTTCTTCCGGATCAATGACTTCTTTGACCTCGACTTTTCTTCCCATCTTTAACAATTAGAGCAAATTGTTTTGGGTACAAATTGTCTCTTCCTGGTCTTTTCTTCTCACATCAAACTCGTAGGCTTTGAGGTCCGAGAATAATTCATGGTTGGATGTCTTTGATAGGTCCATGGAATGTCTCGTGCCATGACCTTCATTTCCCATTCACCGAAGACTTTTTAGGATCTTCATACACATTTCCTTCGTGTATATTCCTTTCCAAGTGCGATACTCATTTGTGATTTCTCGTGAACCGAGCATCCAGTTGATCCAGGTTTTCTCCGAGATCATTTTGAAGTTCTCAAATTTCTGTACGCCACCGATAATTTGTTTTCTTTGATTTGCTCGAGCCTTCACAAATTAATGTCGGCTTGTCCCGATTTCTTTAGTCGTTTTGCATGATTTGACTTTATTGAACATGGCTTTGTCCAAGGTTTTGTAAAGGATGTCCTTGGCTACATTGTCCAGGTTATATCTTTTTCTGTCATCATTTGTCCACTCGCTTCTTGGTTTTTCAACCATGACCGTCCGGGAGCAACATCCTCTTCTCCTTCGATTCTGGCTCTTCTTACAAAACTCGTGTGTTCACCTTTAAGATTTGCGGTGGCCCATCTTCTATCACTATCCACATCTCATCATGTAATGTTTGATAGATGAGCCTCGCATACGAATTTTCCAATCGTCAAATTTTTCAATTGTGAACATAGGGATGCGTGTCAAATTTGCTTCCATGATAATAACTTTTAATGATAAAAAGAGTTTTGAAAGTTTAAGTACTAAAGCGGACTTTGAAAAGTTTGGAGATCTAGTTCAAGAACCGGTGCGGAGGGGTTCAATGAACCAACCGCTCCGATACCACTTGTAGGTCCCAAGGGGTGTAAGTGTAAGGTTTAGAAGGGGGTTGAATAAACCTTACCAAATTTTTGATTTAGTCCTTTTAAATATACGAGTTGATACTTACTGCACACTGTGTCCTTGATGGACAATCAATTTAGCCACTCAAGAGTTAATCTCTCAACGACTCAACCGAGTGTTGATGGAATAACTCACCGTTGGCTCTAAATTAACTCAACTGTGGGTTTTGTTTTCATGGAAGACTTAACACCCTTAAATTTGATTAAGCGGAGTTTAGTGTTTGGTTTAGTACTTATAAATTATCAAGTGGATAGCAAATTTATCAACAGATATAAGCGATTAAAAATGCGGAATTAAAGTCTTTGAAATGTAAATGACACAATGAAATTTTTATAGAGGTTCAAAGATGGGGTAATTCTTCTACTCCTCTCTTCTCCAACTCCCGGAGGAATCCACTAGGTAATGATCGGATACAAAGTGGTAATCCCGGATACAAGTCTTGATCACACACCGACTTGATCCTTTGGGACTCGATCCGAGACGCCTTGATCACTCACCGTGGCTTCACGTGACGACTCGGCTTCTTCACAGGCAAAATGCCTTTGCTACTACAGCACATTTGCTCAAGCTCTTTGGATTTGATCACGAAGCCCTCCAAAAGCTTGAGACTTGGTTCAACCTTGAACCTTCCTACAATCCTTCGTGGAATGTAGACCCCTTGATTTTTCAGTGTTTTCCTCTTCAACTGATTGAAGTTATCTTTCCTTCACAGGTGAGTGTTGGATTGATGTTCTTCGTAGTGTAGGCTTGAGGATTGAGAATGTTTCAGATTTTCTGATAATTGCTTGAACGTTTTTAGTTCAGGTCTGTAACTTGTGTCACTCTCATATATCTCATGTCTCCTCAAATAAACTCCTCAGCCTTTTATAGTGATCTTTCAAAAATTTGCCCGTTGAAGAGATAGGCTTATTTTTGAAAGTCACTTGCAGTCGTTGGCTTGTCTTATTGCAGTCCTTAGAATTGCCATTTCCTCGTATGAATTGTTCTTTCACCTTTTCGTAGTTCGACACGGTGTAGTGCTTCCCATTGTTCATTCCTTTTGCACGCTTCGGGATGAGCACTCCGAGAAAGGTGGTATGGAGATATTACTTGTTTAAGTAATTCTCTTGATTTACGGCAACGGATCTTTTTACTGATTATCTCGACTTGACCGCATTTCTTTGCTTTCCCCAGGTGACTTAGAGTCGACTTCCAATCATTGGATGACTCTTCTCACTTCAACTTGAGACTTGGCTTTTCTCGAGTTGACTTGACGATACTCCACTCACCGCATCTCACCGCTTCTTCATAGAGTTCACGTCTACTCTTATTTGCCATACTCACTGTCTCGCAATGAGTCTTCCTTCTAGTCTTGATTGTCTTCTTGCATGTTAGGGCGTAGCTGACTTAACTCAGCTTGCCCAGCTCTATTTATTACAATACATTTTTCAACAAAAATTGGGGTGCCAACTTTCTATTCTAAGTTTTACATGGCATTCATCAAAATCTAAACAATAAATTTCCTAACAGAAAGAAAGAACTCCAAATATTAGTTATTTCAAAATATTTGGATGTAAGTGTTTTATTTTGAATACTAAGGATCAATTGGACAAACTTGATCCTAAGGCCGATGAAGGAATATTTATGGGGTATTCAACCAAGAGCAAAGCATATCAGGTTTATAATAAGACTAGTGGGGTTGTTGAAGAATCCATCCATGTCAAATTCAATGAAGCCTCGGGTGTTGAAACGATACCCAATGATGATAGTGATGAAGAGGATGTTATTGAACCAATTGTTCAAGATGATGCTCAAAATGATCAACCTTCAAACTCAAATGTCCCTCAAGAAGACAAAGGTGATACTTCGGATCTTCCCGTAGCATTGAAATTTAAGGGAGATCACCCAAAAGATCTTATTATTCGTGATCCCCTTGATAAAGTAATGACTCGAGGAAAATTTGCCGAGAAAGCTCTTATATCTCAAAAAGAGCCTAAAAATGCTAGGGAAGCTGTTGAAGATGAGGATTGGTTTTTAAAAATGCAAGAGGAGTTGAATCAATTTGAAAGGAATGATGTATGGGAATTAGTACCTTGTCCTCCATCTCAAACAATTATTGGCACAAAATGGGTATTTCGGAACAAGCTCGATGACCAAGGCAATATTATTTGAAACAAAGCACGGTTAGTAGCTCAAGGTTATTGTCAAGAAGAAGGTATTGATTATGATGAAACATTTGCACCCGTAGCACGTTTAGAAGCTATTCGTATTTTACTTGCCTATTCTTGTTTTAAAAATTTCAAGCTTTACCAAATGGATGTAAAATCCGCATTTTTAAATGGTCTTATTCAAGAAGAAGTCTGTGTAAAACAACCTCCGGGGTTTGAAAAAATTTCTAGGCCTAATGATGTTTATAAACTTAAAAAGGCCTTGTATGGTTTGAAACAAGCACCCTGTGCATGGTATGATAGACTTAGCTCTTTTCTTTTGCAAAATGGTTTTACAAGAGGTAAAGTTGATACTACTCTCTTTGTTTTTGAAAAAGGGCAAGATTGCTTATTAGTGCAAATTTATGTTGATGATATTATTTTTAGTGCTACTAATGAATCCTTGTGCAAGAAATTTTCTAAGTTAATTCAAGGTGAATTTGAAATGAGTATGATGGGGGAGCTAAACTTCTTTCTTGGACTTCAAATTGAGCAATGCTAAGAAGGAATTTATATTTCACTATCAAAATATACAAAAGAGCTTTTGAAGAAGTTTGGCATTGAAGAAGGAAGAACCGTCTCTACCCCAAATGGCAACAAACGCCAAGATTGACAAAGATGAAAAAGGCAAGCCGGTTGATGAATCCAAATATCGAGGTATGATTGGTAGGTTACTTTATTTAACCGCAAGTAGACCGGATATTCTTCATGTCGTATGCCTATGTGCTCGTTTTCAAAGCAATCCCAAAGAATCTCATATGAGTGCCGTTAAAAGATTTTTCGATATTTGAAAGTCACTATTCAATATGGTTTATTTTATCCAAAGAATGAAAATTTTTCTCTTAAAGGTTATAGTGATTCGGATTATGCGGGAAATATTGATTATCGTAAAAGTACTTCCGGATCATGTCAATTTCTAGGCGATTGCCTAGTTTCTTGGTTTTCAAAGAAAAAAATTGTGTTTCACTTTCAACGGCCGGCCGAATACATTTCCGCGCCTTTTGTTGTACTCAATTGCTTTGAATGAAACAAACTTTAGAGGATTATAAATGTTTTTGAAAGTGTTCCGATTTTTTGTGATAACATATCCGCTATAAATATTGCTCAAAACCCGGTTCATCATAACCGTACTAAACATATTGAGATTCGATATCATTTTCTAAGGGATTGTGTTTCAAAACAAAAATTGGATATCTTTTGTTCCATCTCAAGATCAATTGGCGGATATCTTTACAAAACCGCTATCTTCCGAGATTTGTACCTCAATACGAGCTCGGTTAGGCATAATGCATATTGAATAAGATCTATGATTGCAATTTGCACATTTTTAAAACTTAGGGGTGAAAAATCAATTTTTGGTGTAAAATTCGGACAGAAAACAGAACTGGTGCTCAGGCACCGGTCGACGGCATGGTCGACCGGTCAACCAGGTACAGGGACCGGTCGCCCTCTACGTTTTCAGCAATTAAAACGTTTATGCCCTTCATTTCGTCATTTTGGCTATTTTCTTCCAAAATCAAACCCCTTCGCATTTTTCACTCAAAATTCACTCAAAATGATTCTTCTTATAAAATCTATATTTTTGAGTTTATGTAACTTATATTTCATCCATATCATCCAACTTCTCCGATCAATTGGTAAGAATTTCTCCTTTTAATCTCAATTGGGATGAACCCTTGAAAATGTGTTTGTATCTTACTATGTTGATGAAATTCTTGTATTAGTATAATGTATATGATGATTGTTGATGGATGAATGTTGTTATATTGCATTTGGTGATGAAATGTTTTGGCTTAAATGAATTACAAAGGCGTTATATATCTCTTGTTTTATTCGACGCACGCCAAGTGTTCGATAAAATATTTCTATGAAAAATTCATCACCTATATGATTGTCTTGATTTGAAAAGTCTTATAAGTTTATAGTGATCATGTTTTATCAATCAAATGAGGTTTTGCAAAATGAGTAACTTTTCCCTTTTATTTGGAATTTAGGCTAAAATTTTCAAAACGCTCGATAAAACGCTTAAATTGCGCACTTTGATATGATTGTATGATATTTTTATCGTGCTAACATTCTTTTTGATGATTCCAAAGGGGAGAAATAGGAAAAACGCTCATATGCTCAAAGAAGCGAAAATAAGCTTGCAAAAAAAGCTATAAGCTAGGGCTCTTAAAAGCCAAAAGCTGTGAATAATACTTAGTCCGATCCATGTGATGTATTATGGACTTTTATGCTTGACTAATGATGTCTTTGTGACAGGGGGAGCTTCTAAGCTCATGAAATTCAAGTGTACTTTGTAAAATCTAAGCTTTTAGCTTTTAGTTGGTTGCTTTTTTACTTGTTCTTGATATGCATATTGATAGGGGGAGCTTGTGTAAAAATGTGTTTGAAAAATCTTTGCTCCTATTCTTGTACGTTTCACTTATGACAAATTTTGCTTGTAATGGATTGATGTTTTAGACCGGAAAATTTGTTTCGTTTTAAAATCGACTTCCTAAAGTTGTTTTGGTTTGTAATCATCAAAAAAGGGGAGTTTGTTAGATAAATGTTTTTATCAAGATTTTGATTATTTTGTTTAAATGAGTTTTTATACCAAAACAATGTTTATAAATGTTGTCCAAATACTCCCAATTGATTTAAAATATTTTTACTAATGTTTTGTAGTATTTTTTGAAGTTTATTTTTGAAAAATTAGGACAACATTTCAAGTTGGAGGTCGACCCGAGCAAACGGTCGACCGCACTGGAGAATGAAAAACAGAGAACGAACGCACCGACTTGAAAAATTGAGGAGGGCGACGGCCCAGTCGAGGCCGACCGATCGAACCCAGCGACCGGCCGACCCCCTCGTGACCGGTTGCACCCCTCCTCGCCTGGTACCTGGATCGCACTAATTCTCTCCAACGTTCAAAATTTTCTATAGGGTGACCGATCGCCCTGTGTAATTGTTTGACAGCAAAATTTCTACCATTGGACTCCTTATCAGCAAGATTTGTTTTTCAATTTTGTACAATATTTCTACATCTTGTGATCCTCTTTTTGTAGACAAAAGTGAAGAAGGATGAGCCTATGTTGGCCTGGTGATGACTCTCCTATAAATAGAGGATGATTTGAAGACACAAGAAACAACACACAAGCATACAATACAACAAGAAATCTGCAAAATTCTCCAAGCTTTCATTTTTACATTCTTGTTGTAATAGCCTAAGTTCTTGCACTTGCACAATCTTGAGGTCTAGGCTTTTTGTTCTTGATTACACTTGCACTCAAAGTTCGTATACTTTATTTATTGAGTTGTAATCTTGAATTTTTCTATCATCCAAAACAAGATATCCTTGTTAGTGTTCTTGTGGTAAGAATACACTTTGATGATCTTAGGTGTTGAAGAGTGTGGTACTCTTCATAGGTGTTGAAGGAAGATTGTGGTAATCTCCTTGAAGGTGTTGTAAGAAGATTGTGGTAATTTTCAAAGGTGGTGTTGTATTAATTGTGGTAATTAATAAAATCTTTTTTTTTTTTTTTGAAATCCATCTCGAAGATACTGGGATGATAGAGGACTAGGCCCTAGGTGGGTTGAACCTCTATAAATCGGGGCGTGTTGTTTAATTTCCACACCTTTATTCTTGTCTTTAATTGATCATTCGAAAAAGAGGGCTAATTGTGAAAAATCGGCATAATCTATTCACCCCCTCCTCTAGATTATCGTAGCCACTTGAACTAACACACGGTGTCTATGAATTTTAATTTTCATTGCAATTAATCTAAAAGTCATTTTGAAATACTTTTTACCTAATTCGTTTTGACTCTTTAATTGTGATAACAATGTTACTCTTAGAAAATATTTTCATCCTCTGATCAAAATTCAATTAAGCTACTCCCTCGTCCAACAATATAACAGTGATATGTTGCTCTTCATACTAATCCAATCCTTCTATCATTTTTCTATTAGTTCATTGTATCGTTTGAGAAATTTGTACGAGCAATTTTTTTATAGCCCACTTGTTTATTTATTTTATTTGGATGTATAATTTTATGCAGCAACCTCTGTGCGTTCTGTTCAGCAGAATGCCGTGATTGCCAGATAACACTAGACCAATCAGCCAAGAAAAAGCCAGAAAACACCTAAGAGAAGTTGGTTTAGATGCTGGGATTTCGCAATTTGAAGGGTCGTTCAGTTTTTAGATTGAAGTATGGATTGCAATAATTTGTTTTTTGTACTTATATAACTCACTGCTCGTGTTTTAGAAATGGCGACGGTGCCAGGGCAGCTCATATGGGAGATCATGAAGAAAAACAATTCATTTCTGGTGAAAGAGTTCGGAAATAGAACTGCTAGAGTTCAGCAAGGAGCCTAACAATCTCTACAACTTGCACTCCTTCAAGCACTCAGGTTAATTTTTTAATTAATTTTTTAGACTATTTTGTCTACCATTTACTCGATTTATTTGAGCTTTGTGGTCAAATATGTTATTTTGTAATTAGTGATTGGGTAGGTTTGAGAACATGATTTCGGATCAACTATCGCCTAGATTGCAGTTATGTATAAAAAAAGAGGATTAATGTATTTTCATATTTTTAACTGCTGCAACATTTACCTTGTAAATGATCTTGATGTTGGTAATACATTTTATTTATTTATGGGATTGATTTTTATTTGCTTTTGAGTAAGATATAAGCTGACAGAGTTAGGATGAAGTAAAAGTGTTGGATCATAATCCTGGGCTTATATGTGAAATAATTATGTATTGTGGATGTTAATTAAGGTTAAGCTTGTGAAGCCCCGATTTTTCCGAAACTATTAATGGATCCTTATTGTTGTTTAAACATTTGATCGACTATTTTATCGCGTCATTTTGACGGGTAATTAATAATAATATATACATTTTGTATTTTATTTCATTTTATTTAATTATTTGTGATCATGATCATCATTAATTCCATTCCTCATTTATGATCACTTGATTGATCATTACTACTATTTTTGTATTTATTAGTCACCTTAGAATTTTAAGAGACTATTTATTTTAGAGACTATTTATTTTAGAGACTTTTACCTTATAGAATTAAGATGTTGATTTAGATTAAGTGATCATGAGACTTACAAGTGATCAAGGAAATCACTAATTATTTTGGAGATTGATATATTTCATCTATTATCATCAAAATTGGGACAAAAAAAAAATATATGGAATTACCATTTTGCCCTCATAGTGGACGGCCATGGTGGTATTTTTGAGATAAAAATATCATCCAACTCTTGTACACTTACACCTTATATTAGTCATCTTGTGTATAATTATACCATTAATTCAAATATTATACACATCATCTCATACATCAATTCTTTATTATTAATTTTGCCAACATGTTGGAAGTCTTCCAACATTCCTTCTCATCCCATACTTTGACTTGCCTTTTGTCTCCACGCAAGCAGACAAATTACAAGACACAAATTTAACAAAAATCTCTCCCCCCATTTGGACGGCCAAGAGGCCATTTTGCACAAAACATTTATCAAAATTTTATCCAACACATTTTAATTCTCAAGCAAATTCTCCTCCTTCTCTCTAACTTCTCTCTAACCTCATTCACATCTTCAAATCTTCAAACAAAATTCATTCATATCTTCAAACCTTCAAACACCAACTCTTCACATCTTCAAATCTTCAACATAAGTTCTTCATATCTTCAAGTACCACTTAACATCTTCAAATATTCAAACACAAGTCCTTCACATCTTCAAGCCCATCTTCATAAATCCAAGAACATCTTCTTCCTAACATCAAACATACTTCCTTTCTTCAAACATCTAAACCAAAACAAACAATCTTACCACTTAAACACTAAAAATTCGAACACCCCTATCTCAAGGTAAGAAATTTCACTCCTCAATTCAACTTAAATTCTTACTACTCCTCACCTTCTCTTTTAATATAAGCTTGAATTTTGGATTTTGAGGTACTTAGAAGACCACTTGGAGACATGCATGCATGGTGGTGAAACTTGAAGACTTGAAGAGAAAAATAGTAGAGAAAAACTAGACTACAAGGTAAGAATTGTGTACTAGACCCTTCTTCCCTACTCTTCCTATTTTTTCAAATTTTAACACCCCTTTTTCATTTTTGAGAAATAGGGGCTGACCTTAGAAGATTTTGGAGTTGAGCCAAAATTTCCAATTTTGAGCTTCAACTAGTCTCCAAACATCTACTACACAAGGTAAAGTGTAGTCCTTTTCATTTCCTTATTTCCTTCTTTTTCTCCTTAATTTTTCTCTCATTTTTCTAACTCCAAATTTTGATATTTTCTTGGCTTAGGGGCTGACCTAAGAAGCCTCATCCAAAAATTGTGAAATTATCCTTTTATTTCACAATTTCCAAATTTAAGGTGGGTGGAAAATTATTTTTCCAACTTTTAGGTGTTTTGATTAAATGCATGTAGAAACTTTAATCATGAGCCTTGAGATATATATAATTATGTATTGCATGTCAATTTTATATATCAAATCATGAAAATTCTCAAGAGTTGCTCAAAATTATTATTTATTGAATTTTAGGTGCATGCATGTACACTTTAATGTTTTAATTGATGAAATTTTGTATGTATTGGACATGCATGTGTATGATCTTTAAAATCTATGTTTTGGATGACTTATAACCTGGAAAAGTCGAGCATAATTGATTAAATTTCAATTTTGGACTTAAAAATGCAAAAATGGAAAGTTGGTGGACTAAATTGCAAGAAAATAAAAGTTAAAGGACCCCTCTGCAAATTTCGAAATTTGGGACTGTACTCAGGTTCAAAAATGCCTTTTGGACATTTTAATAAAGTTTTAAGAGTTTTAAGATAAATAAAATCAACCCTTAAAAGCCCAAGGACTAGATTGTAAGATTTTGAAAGTTTAAGGGCTACTTTGCAATTTTAAAAAAACTGTACCAGACCTAAACTTTATAAATTGAAATTTTTACTTTTAAGTTACTGGGAATCCCATATTTTAAAAGTATCCCAAAAATCCAAGTGGTTAGGGCTTGGAAAACAATTTTACTAAAAATGAGGGACTAATGTGAAAATATTAAACTTGAGGACCCAAATGAAATTTCCAGGACTTATGCAGCCCATGCACCTGGGAATACTAACTTAACTATAACTTAATTATATTTTGGACCCAAAGTTCAAATTTCATAACAATTGGACCCCTAAAAGCCTTAAAGGCAATTATTTTAAAATGGGACAAAAATGATATTTTCTAAAGCTGAAGGACCTACACATATTGCTTTTAAAAACTGCTTTTGTCCCAATATCCTACTAACCTTAGTGACATTTTCCAACTGGAATCACATTAAAAGCCCTTCCGGTTTGTGAGTTCCGAATTTTTAAAACTTAAGGTCCGAATTGATAATTTTTACAAATTTGGGGCCAATATGAGATTTTTATAAAGACTCGACCATAAAACTTTAAAAACCTGAATCTCTGGACAATTTGGAGAATTTAGGAACTGACCTCTTAATTTTTCAAGGTCGGGATATTTAATTATTCAATTTTTAACCCCAAAAGTGTTGGTTTTTACAAAACGGGGCTAAATTACAATTTTTCTTTTATAAAGGACCTAACTCAAATTATTTTCTCTTTTACTAAAATAGCCCTGGACTCTCTGAAATTGAGATTTAATTTAAATATTTTACCTTCCCAAAAACCCTAACTTATCGGATCAATTTGACCGATTAATACCCGATCGCGGAGTTGCGATTTTGAATCTATAACGGGACTTATGTTCCACCCAATTCTTATTCAAGATATCGAAGGTTGCTTATCCTTCCGATAATCATCTTCATCCATAAACTCCACCAACGCCATAATTGCCACTCGCGTTTTCCAAAATTTTCCTAAATCGCTTCCCCAAATCAATAATACTCGATTTTGTCTGGTTGACTACCCGTAATTGTAATTACTTTCCCGCTGAGTCAACTTGGTGTGTCGAGCTCACAAATCGGAATGGATACGTCGATGGAACCCAGCTCGGCTGCTATTCCACTCTTCCTAAGCACCATCGCCCTAATCCCGCAACGAGGGACGGAGTTTGTCCAAGGGAAGCGGGTCGTTGCGAGGTATAATCATGATTATGACAGATCCGAGCCTCGCCACTCCATTTGGATTTTGTCTTTGCCTACGGAGTGATAAGGTGCGGTCTTGGACCATCTTGACCGGGAGTTACAAGGAAGAACGAAGGAATCGCTTGTCGATTCCGAGTTATCATCCCGCTTTTGGTTGGCGTTACATTTCCGTGCAACCGCTACACCGCTTTTGCATTGGTTGGCGCTACAAAACCGTGACGCAACCATTATTTGCCTTGCATAGATTGGCGTTACACTTCCGCACGCAATCCTACCGTCTTATCAATCACATAGTGCTGTGTGACCATGAATCGTTTTCTGAATCATAAGTATATTATTTAAATATTTTATCACGACGCTTGCGAACCGTGTGTGAATCCATGCATCATACTCACGCACGCGTTTTCATATAACCATTTTCTCACATTAACTATGTTGCGCCACACTTGCACACGATCACCCCATCCACCGAGATTTTCGTCTCATCCCCACCTATTTTCTAACCTTTAGATGGGGACTATATTGAAGATTTCGAACCGCCACAGATTGATGACCCGTCCCGCTGTCGATCTTGCACCTTTTTTTACTTGGTGATCGTTCTTATTTCATGTACTTCTATTGATGTTGGACTTCCGTTTATCCTGCTACTCTTCTCTCTCTTTGATCGTAATTTAAGGGCGTAGGACCCTTTGACGTTTAAGATTTGGATGTTGTACTTTACATTTTGTTGTAGTTTTGGCATAAACTTATTCAGGTTATTATGTTGGATGTATTTGGATTTTGCTAGAATTTAAGCATAATTCATACTTGTAAATTTTTATTTCACGCTATTAGACTGGTCTTATTGGGTTCTCATTAGTATTGTCTGCATCATTAGTCCATTTGTGTTTAAGTTGTGAATCGTTGTCGCGTCCCGTTTGGGGCATGACAAGAAGAGTGGTATCGAGCTCGGCTAGTAAGATGGAAACTTACACCGAGCCGACCCAGATAGGACCCTCGGTCCGTGTTTTGGGTAATCTGCGACTTGACCAATTAAGGGTGAAATCGATTTCAAATTGGCATAGAACCGTCTTATTGATGTTTGAACTAAGTTAGAACACATATTTTGAGGTTCCATAGTCATATTTGTCTTGACTTAGTTGATTCTTGATCGACTTTCTTTGTTCGATCTTTCCTTATTCCCTCCTTATCTTTCCTTTACCTTTGACCGATCCGCCTTAGTTTTGTTTGGTCGGGATGGAGCCGCGCCACCTACTTGGTGGGACATTTATCCGACCCGTGCCGTGCGAGCGGGAGTACTTTTCCGGCACTCACGATTCACCGGCACCGGAGAGTATTCGAGCGACCTCGTAGCTATCCGAGGAGCGCCGCATAACAGGACTTGACACGGTCTTGGCAAGAGCCAAGATGAAAAGAGCAAGTTGACCATTATTATTAAGGACCGCGACAACACCATACGGGCGCGGAGGATCAAATACTGATTATCTAGGAGCGCTGGATAATGTGCGAGAGAAAAAATGAAGAGAGCAAGTGACGGCCGCTTAAGTGGGAGATTGACGCCCGCATATCTCGCGACACCGCTGAGCGCTTGAGAGACCCTCATCAAGCGGATGACGGTGATAGAGGACCTTACACAGCCCTAGCTCGAGACGCCTTTAGAGGCTCCTGCAGCTAATGCACGCCCATTGCCACCACCCGAGGTGGGGCCCGTGCACCTCGACGCCGGGAGGACCCTAAGGATGATCCTGAGAAGGATCCATCCGAGGTCGGAGAGCATGAGGCACTGAGGCTGCTCCGCTTGATGATGCACGAGGATTCGAGCAAAGGGTTAGATTTCGTCGATTGGCCCGAGGTTGAGGCGCCACCTCAGCCTGACCAGGCCCCGATTATGGACATACCGCGAGTGATGATGATGGCGATCTCACCGATTAGTTAGCTTGATTGTCGGTTGTACTTTCGTTATTGTAGACGCTATTCCATGATGTACCTTGCTTTCTGTTGTATTAGATTCAGTTGTATTTTGGTTCAGAAGTATCTTTGACTCGGTATTACTAGTGATGTACTTCATGGGTGTATTCAAGTTTTACATTAATGAATATGCCTAATTTTGGATGTAGGTGATTTAGAAATTTCTTGATTTGAAGGCTATAATGCCCCATTATGATGAGACATGGAGGATATAAGGTTATCACTTGACAAAGATATAATTGGGTCGATGATATATTATAGAAGCTAGATGCCTAATGATATTACTTTAGAGAATGATTGTGTGGAATTACTAAGTATGATTTACCGATGATGTGCCATTGTGTTATTCTTTCTAAACACTTCTACGAGCTTAAATAAGCAAATTTTTGACTTGTTGTATGGTATCGTGGATAAGATACGTCAAGGATATGACGATTATAGGGTCTCAAATTGTCACTAAATATTTTTTTAAGTTATGATATCTCATTTGTGAATTAAATTTGGGATAATGATTATCCTGTGAGTATTCGGAATATTATGGTGATCTTCACATGATATAGGAATTTGATTGATTTTGACTTAGTTATTGAGTACTAAGTATTGATTAATTTCGAAGGAGACGGATAATAGTATTCTATATAAAGTATATGAGATGTGCACATTTATCTGGAATAATCAAGGACCTTATGGATATGGGAAATTGAGATTGCTATCAAGATTTTAGAAGGAGCGACTCATATGATTACAACTTTGGAAATAACTTATTAAATGATTACTGAGGTCTTGACTATTATATGTTGATGGGTGGAGATTATGGGTTGATCTTGCATTTTTAGCGATGGAATCTACTACCAATTGTTCGAGAAAATATACCACAATATGAATAGGTGTTGACTATTTAGTTAAATCGACTCTATTATTATGAGTATCACTCTCTTAGGTAAATGAAGTATTGACTAGTCATTTGTGATGAAGCAAGGATATATTCGGGATTTGAATTATAAGAGGTATGTTTTGAACTAATAATTATGGGAATAGTACATTAGAATGATATGTGGAGTAGAAATGATTGGTTAAGTGATAATCGAATAGTGGTGCAAATGTTACGGATCACATGAATAGGGTACTATGAATAGTGTCTATTACAAGGTGATGACAAGAAATTTTGCGTACCACTAAGGTTGTTAGAGATATTTTTGCGAATGATTATTGGAAATTGGTGATGGGAATTTGGATCGAATATAAGCGCCTCTAGGCCACCTAAGTTTTGAAATTGAGGAATTGGGTACCTCGCTAAGTTTCGATCTGACATCCACAAACGATGGACAAACGATTCAAACCTTGGAAGATATGTTGCGAGCCTGCATGTTGGATTTCCAAGGAAGTTGGGATTCGCACTTACCATTAGTCGAGTTCGCCTACAATAACAGCTTATATCGGCCACGATTGGGATGGCACCCTACGAGGCATTATATGGGCGAAAATGTAGATCCCCACTACACCGGGAGATTGACGATCAATGGACTCCGAAAGAGAAACGAAAATCGCCTCGATTCCAAAGATCGACTTAGTTCGAGGCCATGGAGAAGGTCAAGCCGATCAAGGAGCGGATTCGCATACTCGAGCCGCCAAAAGAGTTATGCGGACAAGAGAATAAAGGATTTGGAATTTGAAGTCGGTGATGAAGTATTTCTCGGACTCTCACCACGGAAAGGATTGATCAATCCGAAGAAAGGAGGCAAGTTGAGTCCGAGATATGTTGGACCTTACAAGATTTTATAGAGGATCGGGAAGTTAGCCTACGCACTCGAGTTACCACCATATGCGGGAATGCACGATGTATTCCACGACGAGATTGAAGAAGTATCAACCGGATCCCGAGCATATCATCACCGAGATACTCCTCCTCTAATGGAAAATCTATCCTAACACCGAGAGGCCAATCGGGATCATCGATCGCCAGATACGACGGGTTCGTAAGAGAGAAATTCCGATGGTTAAAGTGGTGTGGCAAAACCACAACCGAGACGAAGACGCGACGTGGGAAATGGAAGATGACATAAGGAATCAATATCCCGAACTATTCTGAAGAGAATTTGGGGACCAAATTCTTTTAAGGAGGGGAGGATGTGAAGCCCCGATTTTTCCGAAACTATTAATGGATCCTTATTGTTGTTTAAACATTTGATCGACTATTTTATCGCGTCATTTTGACGGGTAATTAATAATAATATATACATTTTGTATTTTATTTCATTTTATTTAATTATTTGTGATCATGATCATCATTAATTCCATTCTCATTTATGATCACTTGATTGATCATTACTACTATTTTTGTATTTATTAGTCACCTTAGAATTTTAAGAGACTATTTATTTTAGAGACTATTTATTTTAGAGACTTTTACCTTATAGAATTAAGATGTTGATTTAGATTAAGTGATCATGAGACTTACAAGTGATCAAGGAAATCACTAATTATTTTGGAGATTGATATATTTCATCTATTATCATCAAAATTGGGACAAAAAAAAAAATATATGGAATTACCATTTTGCCCTCATAGTGGACGCCATGGTGGTATTTTTGAGATAAAAATATCATCCAACTCTTGTACACTTACACCTTATATTAGTCATCTTGTGTATAATTATACCATTAATTCAAATATTATACACATCATCTCATACATCAATTCTTTATTATTAATTTTGCCAACATGTTGGAAGTCTTCCAACATTCCTTCATCATCCCATACTTTGACTTGCCTTTTGTCTCCATGCAAGAGACAAATTACAAGACACAAATTTAACAAAAATCTCTCCCCCCCATTTGGACGGCCAAGAGGCCATTTTGCACAAAACATTTATCAAAATTTTATCCAACACATTTTAATTCTCAAGCAAATTCTCCTCCTTCTCTCTAACTTCTCTCTAACCTCATTCACATCTTCAAATCTTCAAACAAAATTCATTCATATCTTCAAACCTTCAAACACCAACTCTTCACATCTTCAAATCTTCAACATAAGTTCTTCATATCTTCAAGTACCACTTAACATCTTCAAATATTCAAACACAAGTCCTTCACATCTTCAAGCCCATCTTCATAAATCCAAGAACATCTTCTTCCTAACATCAAACATACTTCCTTTCTTCAAACATCTAAACCAAAACAAACAATCTTACCACTTAAACACTAAAAATTCGAACACCCCTATCTCAAGGTAAGAAATTTCACTCCTCAATTCAACTTAAATTCTTACTACTCCTCACCTTCTCTTTTAATATAAGCTTGAATTTTGGATTTTGAGGTACTTAGAAGACCACTTGGAGACATGCATGCATGGTGGTGAAACTTGAAGACTTGAAGAAGAAAATAGTAGAGAAAACTAGACTACAAGTAAGAATTGTGTACTAGACCCCTTCTTCCCTACTCTTCCTATTTTTTCAAATTTTAACACCCCTTTTTCATTTTTGAGAAATAGGGGCTGACCTTAGAAGATTTTGGAGTTGAGCCAAAATTTCCAATTTTTGAGCTTCAACTAGTCTCCAAACATCTACTACACAAGGTAAAGTGTAGTCCTTTTCATTTCCTTATTTCCTTCTTTTTCTCCTTAATTTTTCTCTCATTTTTCTAACTCCAAATTTTGATATTTTCTTGGCTTAGGGGCTGACCTAAGAAGCCTCATCCAAAAATTGTGAAATTATCCTTTTATTTCACAATTTCCAAATTTAAGGTGGGTGGAAAATTATTTTTCCAACTTTTAGGTGTTTTGATTAAATGCATGTAGAAACTTTAATCATGAGCCTTGAGATATATATAATTATGTATTGCATGTCAATTTTATATATCAAATCATGAAAATTCTCAAGAGTTGCTCAAAATTATTATTTATTGAATTTTAGGTGCATGCATGTACACTTTAATGTTTTAATTGATGAAATTTTGTATGTATTGGACATGCATGTGTATGATCTTTAAAATCTATGTTTTGGATGACTTATAACCTGGAAAAGTCGAGCATAATTGATTAAATTTCAATTTTGGACTTAAAAATGCAAAAATGGAAAGTTGGTGGACTAAATTGCAAGAAAATAAAAGTTAAAGGACCCCTCTGCAAATTTCGAAATTTGGGACTGTACTCAGGTTCAAAAATGCCTTTTGGACATTTTAATAAAGTTTTAAGAGTTTTAAGATAAATAAAATCAACCCTTAAAAGCCCAAGGACTAGATTGTAAGATTTTGAAAGTTTAAGGGCTACTTTGCAATTTTAAAAAAACTGTACCAGACCTAAACTTTATAAATTGAAATTTTTACTTTTAAGTTACTGGGAATCCCATATTTTAAAAGTATCCCAAAATCCAAGTGGTTAGGGCTTGGAAAACAATTTTACTAAAAATGAGGGACTAATGTGAAAATATTAAACTTGAGGACCCAAATGAAATTTCCAGGACTTATGCAGCCCATGCACCTGGGAATACTAACTTAACTATAACTTAATTATATTTTGGACCCAAAGTTCAAATTTCATAACAATTGGACCCTAAAAGCCTTAAAGGCAATTATTTTAAAATGGGACAAAAATGATATTTTCTAAAGCTGAAGGACCTACACATATTGCTTTTAAAAACTGCTTTTGTCCCAATATCCTACTAACCTTAGTGACATTTTCCAACTGGAATCACATTAAAAGCCCTTCCGGTTTGTGAGTTCAATTTTTAAAACTTAAGGTCCGAATTGATAATTTTTACAAATTTGGGGCCAATATGAGATTTTTATAAAGACTCGACCATAAAACTTTAAAAACCTGAATCTCTGGACAATTTGGAGAATTTAGGAACTGACCTCTTAATTTTTCAAGGTCGGGATATTTAATTATTCAATTTTTAACCCCAAAAGTGTTGGTTTTTACAAAACGGGCTAAATTACAATTTTTCTTTTATAAAGGACCTAACTCAAATTATTTTCTCTTTTACTAAAATAGCCCTGGACTCTCTGAAATTGAGATTTAATTTAAATATTTTACCTTCCCAAAAACCCCTAACTTATCGGATCAATTTGACCGATTAATACCCGATCGCGGAGCGACTCCCTCGCCTTGCGATTTTGAATCTATAACGGGACTTATGTTCCACCCAATTCTTATTCAAGATATCGAAGGTTGCTTATCCTTCCGATAATCATCTTCATCCATAAACTCCACCAACGCCATAATTGCCACTCGCGTTTTTTCGAAAATTTTCCTAAACTCGCTTCCCAAATCAATAATACTCGACGCCTGGTCGGTTGACTACCCGTAATTGTAATTACTTTCCCGCTGAGTCAACTTGGTGTGTCGAGCTCACAATCGGAATGGATACGTCGGGGATGGAACCGGCAGCTCGGGCCGCTATTCCACTCTTCCCAAGCACCATCGCCCTAATCCCGCAAATCGAGGGACGGAGTTTGTCCAGGGAAGCGGGTCGTAGTAGATCGAGGTATAATCATGATTATGACAGATCCGAGCCTCGCCACTCCATTTGGATTTTGTCTTTGCCTACGGAGTGATAAGGTGCCGGTCTTGGACCATACTTGACCGGGAGTTACAAGGAAGAACGAAGGAATCGTTGTCGATCCACACGATTCCGGAGTTATCATCCCGTTTTGGTTGGCGTTACATTTCCGCAAATGCGCAACCGCTTACCTACTGTTTTGCATTGGTTGGCGCTACAAAATCAAGCAACCATTATTTGCCTTGCATAGGATTGGCGTTACACTTCCGCACGCAATTACTGTCTTATCAATCACATAGTGCCTGTGTGACCATGAACTGTTTTTCTGAATCGTATAAGTATATTATTTAAATATTTTATCACGACGCTTATGCGAACCGTGTGAATCCATGCATCATACTCACGCGTTTTCATATAACCATTTTCTCACATTAACTATGTTGCGCCACACTTGCACACCCATCACCCCATCCACCGAGATTTTCGTCTCATCCCCACCTATTTTCTAACCTTTAGATGGGGACTATATTGAAGATTTCGAACCGCCACGATTGATGACCCTCGTCCCGCCTGTCGATCTTGCACCTTTTTTTTTTTCTTGGTGATCGTTCTTATTTCATGTACTTCTATTGATGTTGGACTTCCGTTTATCCTGCTTCTCTCTCTTTTTGATCGTAATTTAAGGCGTAGGACCTTTGACGTTTAAGATTTGGATGTTGTACTTTTACATTTTGTTGTAGTTTTGGCCTGTAAACTTATTCAGGTTATTATGTTGGATGTATTTGGATTTTGCTAGAATTTAAGCAAAGAATTCATACTTGTAATCGTTTTATTTCATTTTATTAGACTCAATCTTATTGGGTTCTCATTAGTATTGTCCGGATCGTTAGTCCATTTGTGTTTAAGTTGTGAATCGTTCGTCGCGTCCCCGTTTGGGGCATGACAAAGCTCATTTTATAAGTGATCAAATTAGGTTTAAGGAATTGGGTTTTAATGTATCTAATAGGGTGTGGGCCTTTAATGTGTAGATACTTAATGGGTTATTCCTATTTTAATGATGGGCTAAAATAGGATACCCAATATAACACAGTTATATAAGGGTTATGGTCCCTAGGTTGTCACACGTCTACGACATTCTATTATGATGTCCCATCGTCAGAAAGAAACCTACGGAGAAAACTAAAGGGTTTTCTGAAAAGCTTCGAAACGTGTAGATCTAGAAGGCCAAATCCTAGGATTCAACTGCTATGGATTCAGGTACGCTTCCGCAATCTAGTATTTGTGATTCTTGATAATTCGATATTAACGCTCCTGGATTAAAGTGATGTTATTCACTAAAGTTTATTCTAACAAGTGGTATCGAGCCTATTCATGTTGAATTATTGAGAATCGATTTATTTTTCGATTCAATGTTTCGGATTCCGTGTTTTTGTTTTGGACGTTACCATTTGACCTTGAGATATACGCATGTCTTTTGTTTGGAACTCCATTACAGTTAGTTTTTTGAAGAATTTTGATGATCTCGAATTTGGTTTCTGGTTGAACTATAAAACTCTAGATTGTCTTGCGGATATCTGTTGTGGGTATAGAATATGGATTCTTGTTTTCTTAATCCTTGAAGAATCTTGATATTACTTTGGTGATTATGGCTTTGGGTTTCCATTAAAGTTGCTGCAATTGTGGATTGAGATTAAAGGTTTAGAAAGACTCCTTTTATTTACAAGTTATTGATGCAGTTTTAAAGGATTTCTTTTTTTAAAAAAAAAAGAAAAATTCAGAAATTCACGAAACCCAAATCGTCCCTTCATCTTTTTGAATTGAAACCCAATATGTTGCTTTCGGTTTTGTTTTATCCACTTGTCGGTGAAGGATGATAGTGTGCGATGTTGTTTTTTTTTTTGTGGCGTAATGTTAGGCGGTAATTTTGGGTTAAAATGGGTATGGTGAGGAAGATGACTATTTTGCCTAAAAAGTTGGATTTTGGGGTCAATTTGGAATTTTCAGAAAATTGGGATTTTTGTTGTAAATTAACCTTGACTTTGGGTTCTTTTGCACATTAAAGTTTTTTTTAAGGGCCTGTTTTCTGTTTATGGAAAATTTAGGGTTTTATTATAAAAGGTTTTAATTTTGAGGTTCAATTAAAGTTTGTTTTTAAAATTGACCTCAAATAACAAGGAAAACCCTATAGTAATTGTGATCTTGGAATTTAATTTTAAATTCGAATATTGGTATGGATTTATATATTCTGAGATGAATTAATTGAAGCAACATGTCACCAAAGTGACCTCTCTTGTGGAAATTAATTCATTTTAGAATATAAAAGGTTGTGTGTGCAACGTATGTGAATATTAACCGGCCCAAATGAAGGTGAATATTTATCAGAATTGCACGTGCACCTGTGGTAATAAACGCGTGATAATTATTTGGTTTTACATATGACACTAAATCGGCCCAAAGGAAGGTTTATTGTTTGATATGTTCTTATTATCAGTGTTTGATTACCGCACCAAGGTATCAATTACAAGTTAATATTTTGTCCAAAGATGAAATATTAATGGAGTGTCGGTGTCTTGAGATGTGATTTACCATTATTTGTTAGGATTCCGTGATTTATGTGAGCATGATTTGTATATTATTTATTTTTCGGAATTTGGTTTTGAATATTCCTGCTTATATTTTTGTCAGCATCAATATAGTTTTTATGCTAAAAGAGCACTTTATCAAGAAAGGTCACTATAGCTAAGAAATTCCTTGCGGATATTGAGAAAATATTTGTTGAGAACGAAAGGCTCAGATTAGTACGCTTTTGACAAATATGATCTTAGTCAGGTATGAGAGTAAAGGCAATATCAAGAATAAATTATAGATATGTCTCGTATTGCTTCTGCGAACTTGTCAGTGCATTTAGTTTTTGATATCTCTTTCAACACAGTTTAGCCAGTTTAAGGTGAGTCAACAAAAAAAAGAGATTTAGACTCTAAATGAGTCATCTCATCTTCGTGCTTAGAAATAGAAAAAGGTTGAAGCAATATGAGACAAAAAGGGCTAATATTGCCTTAACTTCGAAGAATAACAGGCAATGAGTTAAAAATGTAGAAGGATAAGGTACGCTGCTTAGTTATGATTTGTTTTAATGTTAACTTAACTTCGGTACCTTCGCACACATGGTGGAAAGATTTTAGTTCATCAACTCACACCAAACAGATCATGTAGGGGTTGTCTCCATTGCCAAAAGCTAAATGATGGTGAAAGATACATCAAAATAGGCAAAAGGCAAGACAATTATGGTTGAAATAATAGGAAATATAGATTATTGTTAAGTACTGGATTTTATTTGAATCTAGATGAGATATTTATTTGGAACTTGATTTCTATTTCTGCTTTGGACAAATTCGGTTATTCATGTTCATTCAGAAATTGAAAATTTAGCTTGTCTCATGATTCAAAATTGGCTAGTTCCAGTTCTTTATAATAACCATTATTTCACAGACATTATTACTTCATCCAATGAGTCCCTACATTTAAGTACACGAGGTATAAGTAGAAAAACAAACCAATAAAAGAGATTTGTAGCCAATTGGATTTTGGGTGTCTTAGAACTTATATATATGGATATTTGTGGAACATTCCCTATGATTACTTGGAATGGTCAACAATATATAATAATGTTCATAGACGATATTTTAGATACGGCTACAAGTTCTCATTCATGAAAAGTCACAATCACTAGACGTGTTTAAATCCTATAAGGCTGAAGTTGAGAATCAACTCAACAAAAGAATTAAAAACATCACATCTGATCGTGGTGGTGTATGCAACGATAGATATGATGGTTCAGGTGAACAACGTCTAGGATCGTTTGTTAATTCCTAGAAGAATGCAGTATCGTCCCATAGTACACTAAATCAGGTTTGCTATTATGAATAGTGTTACTGAAAGACGAAACAGAATGCTTAAGGATATGGCGAGGAGTATGATTAGTCATTCTATCTTACCGTAATCACTCAGGAAGAAGCACTTAAGGTTCATGAAAGATATATCCTTAGTAAGGTTTCCAACTAAAGCGATTAGCATAATCCCTTATGAACTTTAGACGGGCAAGAAACCTAGTCCAGCACTTGCACGTTTGGGAATGTCTAGTTTGAGGCAAGGCTTTACAAGCTAATGAGAATAAACTGGACTTCGGATAGTTAGTTGTTATTTTGTTGGATACTAAAAGTCCAAAGGGTACAAGTTTTATGATCCCACAACTAAGACTATTTTTGAGTCGGTAAATGCCTGGTTCTTTGAGGATGTTGAGTTTGCGGGAGAAGATAGATTTAAGGACTTTGTCTTTGAAGAGGAATACGTTGATGTTCCCACAGGTGTTGTTGGCATTGATCGAATTTTTCCCGACCTTGTTCAAGACACAAATCAAGACAATGTCGGAGAATCTCCTATTTTAGAAATTATTCCAGATGAACAAACTCTACAACCTCAAGAACTTATGCAATTGAGGATATCACTACGGAAAGAAGAAATGCAATACCAGATGATTACATTGCGTTTCTCAAAGAAAATGAGGTTGGCATTGGAAAGGTGGAAGATGATTCAATCAATTTCTATCAAGCCATGTAAAGTTTCAACTCTCAAAAGTGGATGGATGCCCATGAAGGAATAGATTAAGTCCATGAGGGACAATGGCGCGTGGGAACTTGTCTCATTGTCATAAGGTGCGATACTCATTGGTTACAAATGGATATTTAATACCAAGAAAGATTCAATAGGCAATGAGGGAAGGTACAAAGCTCGTCTTGTCACAAATGGCTTTACACAGAAAGAAGGCATCAACAATAAAGAGATTTTCTCTTCAGTTTCTTTGAAAGACTCTTTCAGGATTATAATGGCATTGGTGGCACAATTTAATCTTGAGTTACATTAGATGGATGTAAAGACACTGTTTCTCAATGGTGACATTGGCGAGGCAAATTATATGGTGCAACAAGAAAACTTTGTGTCGAAAGACTCAAATGATATGGTTTGCAAACTTAAGAAATCCATCTATGGACTCAAGCAAACATCTGGACAATGGTATTTAAAGTCTCATCAAGTGATCGTCTCGTTTTTTAGATGAATTTGGTTGATGATTGAATATATCATAGGTTATGTGGGAGCAAGTATATATTTCTGATTTTGTATGTCGATGACATTTTGCTTGCCATCAACGATATAGGCTTATTGCACAACACCAAGAGATTTCTGATTAAGAATCTTGAGATGAAATTTTTTGGTGATGTCTCTTTTGTGTTTAAGATATAAATACAATGAGATTATTCTCAGAGTACTCTGAATTATCACAAAATAGCTATATCTAAAAGGTCCTTCAAATGGCATGCATGATTGTAAACCAAATTATAACCTTATGGCTAAGGGATACAAGTTCAGTCTCAATTGGTGCCCTAAGAATGATTTTAAGGAAAATGAAATACAGAAGATTCCTTACATGCCAGCAGTACGGAGTCTGATGTATGCTCAGATATGTACGCATTTGGACATTGCATACATTGTAGGGATGCTTGGCAGATATATGAGTAAGTCAGGAATAGACAATTGGGAAGCAGCCAAATACGTTTAAGGTACTTATGGATAAAGGAAAGTTGCATGCTCACATATCAGAGGTTGGATCAGTTTGAGATAATTCGGTATACCGACTCTGATTTTACTGGATGTCAAGATAACATGGTATTTAAGTTGGCCTATATATTTCTGCTAGTTGTGGAAGAGTTCTAAACAGTCTACAATATAGATTCTTTACCATGGTAGGATAATTCATAGCGTGTTACGGGACATCCAAATCATGGATTATAGTTGAGAAATTTTGTCACATGGCTGCGTGTGTAGATGGTATTAAAAACCACTAAGTTTGTGACATTGAGTCATCAACGCTATATTCCAAACAACAGGAACTCGATGAAGACTAAACATAAAGAGATCAAGTTCCTGATTGTTAAAGAGATAAGTCAAAGTGGACAGGTGTCTATAGAACATCGATACAAACTCCATAATTGCGGATCCGTTTACTAAGGGATTGCCACCCAAAAGGTTTCATGAACTTTGTTGTTCATATGGGTGTTAGATTAGTTCGGGATATATAGTTTTAAAGGATATTCAGTTCTAGTGGGAGTTTGTAATTATAATGTTCTTTTAAATGTAGACACATTTTTCAGTCACTTCAATTTAAGGATATATTAAGGTTTTACTCTGCAGAGATAAAGTTTCAAAGATATTAACACTTTGATTACGGCATATGATTTGATCTCACTAAGGTAAGGTGGACCATTGGAAATAGGCATATTAAGATCAATGAAATTTCCATGCTACACATCCACATCATGATCTATGTCTTTAATTGTGTTGGCATATGTGACCATTGATGGGTCGAGTTACGATAAATGTAACGAAAACCGCTTTGATCCTATGTTGGTACGATTAATGGAACGGATTGGTTACGATACATTTGGTTATGGCGCAAAGTTGAGCTCATATGGTTATTTTTACAATACATAATTATAAGGTTACACATATAGCCCAAGTGGGAGATTGTTGGATCATAATCCAACATTGGGCTTATATTTGAAATAATTATGCATGGACTGTCAATTAAGGTTAAGCTCATTTTATAAGTGATCAAATTAGGTTTAAGGAATTGGGCTTTAATGTATCTAATAAGGTGTGGGCCTTTAATGTGTAGATACTTAATGGGTTATTCATATTTTAATGATGGGCTAAAATAGGATACCCAATATAACACAGTTATATAAGGGTTATGGTCCCTAGGTCACACGTCTACGACATTCTATTCTGCTATCCCATTGTCAGAAAGAAACCTACGGAGAAAACTAAAGGGTTCTCTGAAAAGCTTCGAAACTTGTAGATCTAGAAGGTCAAATCCTAGGATTCAACTGCTATGGATTCAGGTACGCTTCCGCAATCTAGTATTTGTGATTCTTGATAATTCGATATGAACGCTCATGGATTAAAGTGATGTTATTCACTAAAGTTTATTCCAACAAAAAGTTCACCTGATGTTTGAGCAATCGTATTAGAGGTTCTATATTTTCATTCACCTGATGTCAATTTTTCGCTCAATGACATATTTAAATAATTTGCTAATGGTTATTATTTGTAGGGTTGGCAAACAAGAAAACGGTGGCCATTCAACCTGGCAAGGATCAGTCAGTGCTCCTTGCTACAACAAAGACAAAGAAGCAGAACAAGCCCGCCAGTTTGCTAAACAAATCCCTCATGAAGAAAGAGTTTCATTGCATGGCCAAGGTTGTCTCAAACCAGGTATAATTCTTTATGTTTTATTTATCTGCTCTATTGCTGTCATATATATTAGCACTGAGAAGTATTTTATTGCTATAATAATACTGGTAATTAGTTTATCTATTCATGATTAAGAATCTTGTGCTGACTATGTAACTACAATTCATTCTGTATGATACTTGAGTGATACTGGTACTCATAACTGAGGCTTGGACTTCTCATTTATATATGTTTAAAATCTTTTGTCCAGATCCATATGCAGTCTGCAGCCCGGTCAGACACTTGGATAATTGCTTAATTTGTTTTGGCTAGGCAATGGGTCATGTCTTAACAATGGTTTATTTTTCTGCTCGGTTTGCTGCTATGTTAGCACTGAGAATAATAAGTTTATTGCTACAATAATGCTGGGAATTAGATCATCTAGTCATGATTAAGCTCTTTGTGTTGACTGTTGACTATGCTTACCAATTCATTATGTACTTATAAGAACTTCTCAATTATATCCATCATAAATTCTCTTGTCTAGATCCATATGCAGTTGCCCAACCAAATATTTTGTTTTGACTAGCAATGAATCATTAATTTGTATTTTCCCCCTAATTTTCATCATTCGGTTTTTTACTTGATGCCTTTTTTTTAACCGTCGATCACATATTGCTCTGCTTCTGTTGAGTGAAGGTGGTTGATAACTACTACAGGCCTAATCTGAAGAAGACAGCCCTTGCTAGATTGAGTGTTGTGAGTCGAAGCCTCAAGGTTGCCAAGTTTGGTGTCAAGAAGAAGAATAGACAAGCTTCAGCTTGAAGTAGCAGAGTGCACATTACATTCATTATTGTATTTTGGGATGAATACTTTCATTGATACTATTGTTTGATGGTTTGCTCTTAAGCTTAAGATGAGAAACCAAGGTCACTTCATTTCTATTTCTATACAAAAAAAGATATCTTTTTTTTCCTTTCTAAATAGCTTGCTACTCATGTCATTTAAAATTGTTTCAAACATAGGCTCCTCTTCAACCAGATGCATACCAATGCAGTTATTTTGTGATGCGGTACATGAGGCAGATTGTAGAAGATTCAACTACAGACATGACATTATTGCGATCAATGGTAAAATTATATTAAAGTTTAGCGTTCTCATGTTTTTTTCAAATGTTTAATAATTGGAGCCAATTATATAACATATGTTTTCTCACAGTTCTCAAATATTGAGTATTCTCAAGGACAAATTGATGAAGTGCGATCGGAGTGGGTAGAATGCGTCCATGACCATATACATGAGTGAATATGTATTTTGTTCATAGTCATATGCAAATTTTCATAGTTATAAAGACTGAACATTCTGTAATTGAGTGAATCTGACTTTAATGTAAATTGATATATATATATATATATATATATATATTGGGGTGGGTTCTTGTGAGACCATTTATTGGGGTGAGACCGTGAGACCTAATCTGAACCGCTATAATTAATCATTGGATGGATAAGATTGAAACATTAGATATTGTTGTATTATTTAGCATGATTTTCGGATGGGGGGCATTTAGGAGAAAGCACAAAAAATCATCCAACTAGAAAATAGGAGTTACCATATCTATTTCCTTTAATTTAGGGATGCAATCAATTATACTAACATTCAAAATCCTCTAATCTCTAGCAAAAAAAAAACGCCATATATGTTTCCTTTAATTTAGGGATGCAATCATTTTCGGATGGGGGCATTCAATGTATATTTAATTTAAGTATGATGCATATATAGGTTGTAAAAAAAGTATTAAGTTTTTTTTGCTGCACCTTAAATGCAATAATTATGTTTTTTTTCTTGCAATTTACATGCATAGATATATAAAAAATAATGTATAATTAGATGATGTATCTTGATTTAACGTTAACGTTTAAAACTGGTTTTATGCATCCTTCCCCATTGTTAAGAATTTAATTATATGTTAACACGTCCTATGTATATTTAGTCTAATAATGAAGCATATATGATATTGGATGCATATTTAATTTATAAAAGATGTATATATATAATGTTCTTATGATGCATGTTTAGTCATATTGAGATGCAAATATATATAGTATTCGATGCATATTTAATATTACTACCGTGTATGTTTACACGTATTATGATACCAACCTATAAAGCATTACTATCGTGCATGTTTACACTTATTATGATACCAACCTATAAAATATTTAATTTATAAATGATGTATATATAATGTTCTTATTATGCATATTTAATATTACTACCTTGCATGTTTACACTTCTTATGGTATTTAGAAGTATACTTATTGCTATTAGCATGCATATAAAATATTAGTTCGATGTATATTTCATGTTATTCTGATGCGAATAGGGATAGTCAGTCATGATAGATGTTTGAAACCAATCAAGTCCGAAAATCGTGGGCAGAATCTATTCCCTCTTTACACATACCAAATAAAATTACATGTATTTCTTTAATTAAGTAACCGCCCATTTATGCATTTACCAATTTACCTTTGTAATTGTTTAAGGTATTTTTAATTACCTTAAATAACGAATTAGTCACAGCCATCCAAAATTAAAAATAAATGGACCAAATTAGTCCCTATGGTCTCACCTGGCATATTGGTCTCATTTGAACCAATACCTATATATATATATATATATATATATATATATTTCTTATTTGCAGGCATGAACTTCAATTATGTGAACATGATATTGGAGTGCTTTGTAGCTGCCCTCAATGAAAGAATTAGTGTAGCTTTGAGAACATTTGTTACACTTTTTGTGAAACACCTGTTAGACATTTTGTGAAACACTTGTTAGATATGTTTTGTTAAATACTTGATATTGTTTTGTTAAACATTTGCAGACATGTACTAGATACAATCACTTGAATGTCATGTTTTGTTTTAATTAGTTATATGTTGTTTTCTTGTATTGTATTTTGCTTTCTGCATATATGAAATCAAAATTTATATTACCACAGGTGAAAAAATAATAGACACTAAATAGAAAATACATTAGCCGCGGTCCAAAATTACAACGGTTTTATGGCTTGTAAAACTGTTGTAATACTTCAAAACCACAACGAATTTGATCTGTTGTTGAAACAATTACAAAGTACAATGGTTTTAAAGCCTTGTAGAACTGTTGTGATACTTCAAAACCACAACAAATATTAACCGTTGTAGAAATCTGTTGTTGTATTTTATAATTCAAAAACAGTTACCAACCGTTGTCCCAACCGTTGTTTTTTAGCATCTAAAGACAACGGATTCTAACCGTTGTCTTATTATTAATGAGAACGGATTTAAACTGTTGTGATTGAGCGGACTTTTTTTACAACATCATCTACAACAAAGGCTGATTATTGTAATACACAACAAACTATATTTGTTGTGTATTAGCGAAATTCTTTTAGTGTCGAGAGAAAAAGGTGTGCAAATTAATAAGATCGTTGTATGAACTTAAACAATCTCTGAAACAGTGGCATCTTAAAGATATTGTCAAATGGCTTTAAAATCAATGAATGTGACAAGTGTGTTTATGTTAAAGGCTCATCAAATGCATTTGTCATGGTTTGTCTATACATAGACGATATGTTGATCATGGGCAGTAGTCATGATATAATCATAGACATTAAGAAAATGTTAAAAAGGAATTTTGACATGAAAGACATGGGGATTGCTGATATGATTATCGGAATCAAAATTGACAGAACACCTGAAGGAGCTAGCTTGACACAACCACTATGTGGAGAAAGTGCTCAAGAAATTCAATGCTTTTGATGGCCCACCATCCAAAACTCCCATTGATTTGAGCATAAATCTGGTAGTTAATAAAGCAGAACCAGTAGCTCAGTTGGAATACTCGAAAGTGATAGGAAGTTTGTTGTACATTACAAATTGTGCACGTCCAGATCTTGTCTATCCTGTAAACAAGTTGAGTAGGTATACAATCAATCTAAGCCAAGAGCATTGGAAAGCACTAACTATGGTATTAAAATCTTTAAAATACACCCTCAGTTATGGAATACACTACTCAATATACCCTGCAGTACTTGAAGGGTATAGTGATGCTAGCTGGATTTCATATTCAAAGGACTCATACTCCACTAGTGGATATATATTTACTATTGGAGGAGCAGCACTATCATGGAAATCCACAAAGCAAACTTGTATAGCTCGATCCACCATGGAATCTGAGTTTATAGCTTTTGATAAAGCTGACGAAGAATCTGAATGGCTTCGTAATTTCTTAGAGGATATTTCATGCTTGAAAAATCTAGTGCCTCCTATGATGATTCATTGTGATAGTCAAGCTACTATAGGGAGAGCACACAGTAATATGTATAATGGTAAGTCTAGATATATCCGTCGTAGACATAATACCGTAAGACAAATGATCTCTAATGGTGTTATATCAATTGAGTAAATTGCTAGAGGGAATGGGACTAAAACCTATAATTTAAAGAACGATTAAAGTGGTAACCCAACATTGGTGACTGGAGATCCCAAGAACTTGGTTCAGTGGGAAAACTAAACTATAAAAGTTCAGTTAAGCACTTGTAAATCAATCAACTCATCCCTAGCAGGCAAAACAAGTGCAATAATCTTGTTGGTTGTGGTAAGGTTAAGTCGTAAACACTTTTAATGATAATTGACTTGGTCAAAAGATATCACCTATATAAGTGAGAAGTGAGGGCCGCTTCAATGTAACACTTATGAATCCAAAGTGTTGTCCATGGCCAAAAAGGACACAACTGAAGAACGGAATATGACAGAGATCATATTGTGTAAATGTCATTGACTAGGTATACACGAAGGAGGAATAGTTCAAGGCATTGCGCCCACTAGGCCGCTGGTATATCCGATGATATTTACAAAGGAAAGTTTAAAGCCACAAACTACATGTCCTGATACAATATAGTTTCAATTAAAGTGAGTATAAGAGTCTGCATTTTTATGTGCATTTGTTTCCACTCATGTGGGGGATTGTTGGAAATTGGTTTTCAGAGTATTAGTTGATGACCTAACTTTGACCAATTTTTTAGTGACTAATTATTTAATTCTGGAGGAATTAAATATTAAAATAATCATCTACGTTTCGAGTAGATGAATGTAGTATATTTAACTTCTCAAATCAATTTGTGGTGAGTGAGAAATAAAATACACAAAACAGTCACTTGGAAATGGGATAATGGATGATGGGAAAGTGAAAAGACACCCATCCCACGTAGGAATAAAATACTAATTTTATTCAATATATCAATAAGTGGGTGTGCAAGAGTGTGCAAAATAAAATAACTATACACATGTGAGGTGTGGTGGGCAAGGCCACACGCGCGCGCTTACCCGGCACCGGGGCGTGGGCCTATAGCCGAGCCCGTGCTCGTGTCCCGTGTCCCGATGGGACTGGGCCTAGTTTTGCACAGAAAATATTTTTTTTTAGTTTCTGGAAGAATATAAACAAATAAGTTGCAGCTTAAAAACTAAAACTGCAGCTTTTAAAATAAAATTACAACTTTTAAAATAAAACAGACACCACTGTCTTAGTGGTCTGCCCACTACTTGGAAGTTACAACATAGTTGCAATTGAAGAGTGCCCATTACCTGGAGGTTTCATTCCACTATCCCTGAAATTACCGCCCTACAGTAAAGAGGCCTCTTACCTAGTTGGAAGTCATATATATAAGGTGCATTGAATCTGTTCAGACATACAATTATTCTCTCACTTTATCTTCTATCTTTGCATAGTATATACTCAGTTTTTTTACATTTCAGTTTGATAGGAGCCTTGAAATTTGTTGTGCTGCTATTTCAAGGACGTAAGTTGTTGTATCTTTGGGGATAACACGGTTGTTCCATCAGCACTATACGAGACGTGTTTATATTGCGGATAGAATTCTACTCGCCTCAGCATTTCTGTAATTTTACATTTCTGTTCCATGGTAATAGATAGCTCTTGTACTCCCTAGTTAACAGAATAAACACTTAAATTTCAACAAGTTATACCAATTTTATGTCATAATATACATAAACGGATCCACATTCCACAATATGGGGGCACGTGTCCCCATAATATTTTTTATTTTTTATTTATAATTATATTATATATTGTTTATTTTTAAAAAATATATATTAATTAGGTGACAAAACATAAATTATGCCCCACTAATTGTTTGTTATGTCTTTTTTCACTTTTCTTTAGTATTTGTTATTTATTTTTAAAATTTATATAGTAATTAGGTTAAAAAAATAAATAAAGTGTGTCCCACTAATTATTTTTGATGAAATTTATAATTGCATTAATTTTATGCCCCCACCATAAAAGTTTCTAGATCGATCCTTGATAATATAATATATAACTTCTTTAAAGAAATTACAAAAACTTCAATACTGCATCTACATCGGTATCCGTTCATTATGCAAGTGGCCCGCTTAATATATTTAACTTGTTATAAGAACATAAGAAAACCAAAAACATTCACCACTTACATGATATTTTGTTTTAGAGCTCCTAACAAGGCTGGTGGTTCTCCAATAAAAGCTTGGAACTACCCGTTATTAGAAAAAGGAATAATTACAAAATTAAAAATACCTCCTTGATATTTATTTCTATTGTATAAATTACACCTTCAATATATGGATATTTGTTAAGAAACTACAAACCTCAATGGGTATTTCACTACAAAGAAACCGTTATTAGCAACACAAATTTAGCGGCGGTTTTAAGAGACCGCCACGAAATATATGTTTAGCGGCATTTACACTGACTGCCAGTAATTAAATTAAATTTTTTAATTTGTGAAAATTTTGGAGGTATTTTTTCCGTGGCGGTTCAATAGATCGCTGCGATATTTTCGCCAAAATTTTCTAATAAAAATTAACAGCGGTCTAAACCACTGCAATCATTTCAACATAATTTTTATGCTAAAAGTTAATGGCGATTTAACAAACCGCCTAGATATTTTCTAATCTAATGCTAATTCTTAAGATTTAAAAATATAAAAAAAAGAAATAAACATAAATTAGAAGATAATTGCGCAGCTGCGCTCTCTCTCACACTTTCTCTCTCTGTTCCCATAAGTATTCTGGTTGCCGCCGTCCACCGGAGACACCGTTGTCCACCGGATACGTCGTTGTCCACCAGAGATACCTTCATGTGCTTAGTGCTCACTACTACTCCAGTCACTAGCCGCCTCCAGCAACCGCCTTCCTCCACTTTTACAGTCGTCCACTTTCAAAGCTCTAAACCCTAACCACCGCAAAATAGCTAATTATTAATTTTTGTCCTTTGATTATTCTTTTTTATGTCTCAATATTTTCTAATTTATCTTATTTTAATCTATGTGTTTGCAATTTGTCCTTTGAGGTTTTCTGTTAATTAGTCAATGTGTTTTGTGTGATTATTGTTTCTTTCTTCGTTCTGGTTCGTGCTTTACTTGTTTTCTTTTGTGAATCTAGACTGAAAGTAATTTGTTATTTTCAATTGACAATGAAAATTCGTTATTAACAAGAGAAGAATTGGATGATGGAATAACTTTACTTGTTTTTTTTCCTTAAAATAGGGCGCCATATGATAATCATTGTCTCGAGATCGTACGAGTTCCGAATCAGAAGGTAATTCAATTGACCTGTTACCATTTCATCTAGATAGGGAACATGGAACTACTTATTAGTTTTTCAGCTAAAATTACTTGTGTTTTGTGTTATGGACTATCACACCTCATTTTGTTGCTCAAGGATCCATTCCTCTGACTCCCTCAGTTACCAAGAAGATCAACTTCATGTATAATATTTTGCTTTAAGAAGTCTACTATTAGTTTGGATCGTAATGATCTAGTCCTAAGTGAAGGTTTGGCTTGTCCTCTAAATATTACACTTATGTTGGTCCAACGGTCTGTAGATATGTGTTATAATTTAATGGTACTACCACTTTTGACCTTTTCAGATATATTTGAATAGATATCTCTAGATATTGACATTCTAAGTGTGAAGCGAAATAAGGATTTCAGAGAACTTAAATGTTGAGTTTACCATAGTTCCACAAAGGAACTAAGGTTCTAAATTTCAACATCATTGTAAAATATCCTATGGACTAGGTTATGGAGTAAAGTAATTGTTTTTTTCTTCCATTAACGAAAAATTCGATTCAAAGAATTATATGATTTTGTTGTGAAACTGCTTCTTCTTTTCCTAGGTTATCGGATAACGTTGTTGGAAGCTATAGGACTTGAACTTATCCACAAATTTGTACCATTAGAAGTTCTCTTTGAAAGTATTTAACAATAACAGCAGTCCATGCAAGATTAAATGATTAAGATAAAAAGATCAAAGCACTTGTTATGCAATCATGAAGAAATAACTTCTCATTTCAGTGTTCCCATTCCTTTTGTTTTTCTTGGGTAATTTCTTATTTTTTCTCCTTGCAATCTATTTTATGGTTGTTAAGCTGTAATTTTCATAATTTCACGTTTCTTTTTTCCTTATGCAGTGTCAGATGATCAAAAATTACTGTAGCTAGCTAGAGCTCCGTGGAGGTTAGATGTGGTGGGTGGAATTGCAGGTTATTCAGGAAACTTAGTCGTGCAGGTGTTTTTGCTTCCATAGGATACTTCATTCGTCCAGACAATGGATGATTTTTGTATTTATGCTAAAATTGCTAGCTGCTTAGTATTTTGCACTGATATTTCATGAATTTTCTGGCAGAGGTTTAATAAAGAGACATGCCATGTTGCCATTCAGATGAGTCGTCCTGACAAACAGAGGTTGTGGAAACATGCTAAGGCCAGGCAACATAATAAAGGACCAGGCTCTACCCATGTACTCCAAATTGTACGTAGCTATAGTCTTTTAGAGGCTAAAAATATCTGTTAGTATGTTATAATTTAATGGTTGTTTAGTTTCTTTGTTTACTTGGCAACTTTTATGTTGGAGTTGGCAGTTTACACTATTTCTATTAATGCATGGCCTATAAATTTAGTAGAAAACAATATTTGACTGTTGATAGAAAATTGTATAACAACGGATACGATAGAAATGGGGGAAACTATGGCATTTCATTGTTGCAAGAGAACTGAATGTTCCTAGCTATAAACCATAATATGTCAGAGCAGATTCAGGCTCATAGTTTCAATTCAGTTTGTCTCATATTTTCCTTTTTACTGTCGTGTAGATTATTTCTAGTTTATGCTTATGTTGTTGCAGATTAATATATTCTGGACAGTTTCTTGAATTTTATTTGGTTTACCTTTTGAATAATTTGCTTTACTACTGATTCTTTTCTTTTCTTTTTGTTTGCTACTATATTAATTAATTGTATTATAACTAGAACAAATGTGGTCTTGTTGATTATCTTTTTTTTTTTAGTACAATGGTGGAATTTGGGAAGGAGGCACACGCACTCGTATGAGATCGAACCGGGTTATTCACCATTACAACACATGTCTCAACCACTAGAGCATAAGGGTGATCCGGTCTTGTTTATTATCTTTGTATAGTGTATATTGCTTGTTTCAATATGTATGATTGGTAGACTCATATGAGACCCAGCTTATGCATCTTTGTTGAGGATAAACGATGTTGCGCTTAATATGGCTTTACTCAATACCAACTTCTTTTTTCTTTTTTCTTTTTACAACTGATGGTGACATATTGCAGTCTTCATGCGGCGTTACGCTTAAATTTCTTCAAGAACAAGCCTATCGACATCAAGACTGTCATTCTTTTTGGAAATTTAAACGACGTTTCAATTGGATTCCTCAACCTTAGCTTAGGATTTCACACCATTGGCTTCTATCAGGTAACATTTTATCTCCTACATATATCGAATTCAATAAAACAAGCTTTCAGTTTTTATATTGACCACAAGTTATGACACATAATATCAATATTTTGGTTTCAATCGTAGGCACCGTCAGATGAAAGAAGCGGTCATAAACCTTCATTGTGGAACCGAAGAAGATATTTATCCTTTAGTCATGATGTATATGATCATTCTCATTGTGATGTTATGATATTGAAATTATATTAAAGAACATATACTTTGGTGATTTCACTGTAATGTGATTTTTGATTTCTATAGTTGAATGATAAGTCTTTATATAGTTGATAATATTATTGAATCGGTTTGATTTTTATTTACTTTTCTAAGGTTCAATGTGTGTACAGGTATAATTATATTTGCACTATGATTCTGAATGTACATGTTTAGAAAAAAAAAATGTATATTTAGCGGTTATAAAATGCCAAATAAGATTGAGTAAATTTTATGTGAAAAACTGGCGGTGGTTAAAAAATTCAATGCACGTTATTAGCGGCGGTTTCGGTAACTGCCATAAAAATTTGGAAAGGTTGTTCACTTTGCGGTGCTTTGTAAACCGCCCCTAATATGACCCATCACCGCTGCTAATATTTGTAATTGGCGGCGGTTTCAAACCGCAACAAAAAAACCGCCCCTAAAATATTTCTCGAAGATTAATATTGTTTACCGACACATTTTCCAGCGGTTGTGAAAAACCGCCGCAAAATCTCCCGCGACACACGGATAGGCGGCGATTATCAAACTGTCGCGAAACCACTTGGCGGCATTTCATAACCGCCGCTAAATGCAAAAAGAACCGCCGGTAAACACCAATTTTTTTGTAGTGTTTGTAATACATTAAGAGGATATTTGTAATTTTAAAAGATAACTAGATACATTTTTCAATTAGGTCTCAAGGACAATTTTTGTAATTCTCTCTTTAATAGATAATTCGAGTCCCTCTGATGTTGTTTACATCCACAGATCACTCCAAGTTAAGATTTCTGATAAAAGTCCAACTTCATCTTCGGGGTTGGTAGTTCTTGAGATGGGAACTTATCTGCGACAATTCAGCAAACGTTATACAGGCCTTGGGGTCGTCCCAGGGGGAGCCCTCCAACGCTCAAGTCAGTACCGGTTGGAGAATAATTCCCGAGCAAAGGAAACAGCAATTAAGAGCAATTAACCGAGAATACTTCACGATACATACAAATGGGAAAAAGGGACATTTTTATACCAGGATGATGGGTTGCATGAGTCTTGTAGGATAAAGTGGGCGCATGGACCTGTACGAGCCAAATAATTGTATATGCGATCCAATAATAATTAATAATATTGGATAATTAATTAAGTAATTTCGGAATTAAATAATGCGCAAAATAATTAAAATAAAGATAATTGGGAAAGGCAATTTTGTCCCCCAACGGCCTCTAAACTCATTCTGAAAATTATAGGCCTTGTATGGTTATGTTTCCGTGGATCATTTCCAGTTTTTAGTGTTGGAGAGTGAATTTTGAGAATTTATTGGTTTTCGTGTGAAAACTAGAATTATGTTTGGATAAGAGAATGAAAATGAGTTTTATGTAGATTTGAAAATGAGATTATGTTTGGTTGAGTTGTTTTGAAGTAGTATTTTATGTATATAATAATAATAAAAGTTGATAGTGATTGAATATTTTAATTGAATATATAATATTATATTTGTAAGATTGTAGATGGTGGGTCCCATTAGATAGATATAATTAAAAATTAGTAATATTTTAAGTAGATAAAGTTGGTAATGGAGGGTCCCACATATATAATTGGGTTAAAAAATGAGAATAGTGATTGATGAGTGATGTAGGGTAGTGTATATGGTTGAGAATGAAAATTATAGGTTTGAAATAATAATTTTATGTGAAAAAATGGAAAGTGAAAATGATGATTTTCACTGGAAAATTTATAAACAAACATGATTTCATTTCTATGAATAGTTGGAAATTGGAAATTAGCCTTTGGAAACATAAACAAACAAGGCCATAGTTAGCCAATTCTTCCCTCTCCAAGATTTTCATTGATAATTGGCGTAGAGAGACCATTGCAAATATTGCAATTGAAAGGTTGTTTCAACAGCCAATGGTCACAAAGAAATCAGATAGAACTTGCAAAAATTTCGACCAGACAAGCCTAATACGGTTCATGTTACAGTGCCTGTTAAAGTGAACTTGATTTTCAAATTTTTAATATTTCCATAATTAAAAGTAATTTTATTATTTTTTATCTAAAAACTAAAATGTATTTAAATTAGTTATGTTCTTCTATAATATTTATAAGGCTTGGACCATTTGGGCTGAGTATCGAACAAGGCCTATTATATGTATTGGACCATTTTTAGCTTGAAGGGCTTGATTTACCAATCTTTTCCAAGTAATGAAGTGTCTAAAATCCCAAACTGTAAATGGACACATTTGAACCAAGAGTTGTGTCCGTAGTGACACCACATCATGTTTAAGAATTTCTGAAATATGATTAATGTAATTAATTGTAGGACAACATTTAATTAAATAACTAATTATATGTCTTATTATCCATACTTAAAAATGATTATTATTGAATAGACGAAATAGTAATTTATTTTCCCAATAAAACTCAAAATTTTGCCACGATCGGGACAGAATGACTATCGATTTAGTTATACTTTCACGTTAATTATATAGACTGCTTTAGCAAGGACACAGGATTCCAAGTTTCAACACGTCCATTAATCTAATGTTTGCGAGTAATTGCGACTTACTTTATTCATCACAAAAATTAAGTATATAATTTTTGGGACGAAATTACTGTTTCTTCACTAAGCATTTTGGTTTTATCTACGCCTAGAGAAATACTCCATATACATAACTAGTGGATATACATAAATTTACATAATCACACACATTAGACATGTATTGTCTGGTGTATTCCTCTAGGAGTAGCATCTACTAGACAAAGATTTTTACTGGACCAAGATTTTTACTGATAAGTTTTCTACATGCAGGTAAAGGTAAAATCCTAAAATTATATACGAGGTAAAATCAAAGCAATCACACCTATCAAATAATGGAATTCCATTTGCTATATGGTAAAAAAAATCAATAAAAAAAAAAAAAAAATCAATTTATGTTGATCAAGAGAATCTAAATTTTTGTTTTTTAAAAAGGAAGAATTTCGTAGAATAGTGAGGCAAGCAAGTTATGCTAATCAGTTTCTCAGGTCAATTTTTCTTTAATTTTCTATTTGGGATAATTACAAAAACACCCTGAGGTTTAGCTAATTAAAAAGAAAGTTATTTTTCAAAATTACAAATACCCCTTAACATTTGTTTATGTCTTACAAATCACCCTCAAGATGAGGATATTTGTTAAATTATAAATACAAACTTTGGGGCATTTGTACTATAATAGGTATTCGTAATTTTGAAATATAATCAGAGTTTTTATGTAATTAGGGCTAAACCTCTCAGGGCTGTTTTTTTGTAATCAACCCTTTCTATTTGTCTATCTAGAGTGGGGTGGCAAAGTTGAAGCTTGATTTCTACATGGCACTACTGGAGGTGCATGCCTATTCAGAAGCTCACGAGCCAGTTCTTGAAGATCGCCGCCGCCGCCGCCACTGCTGGCGGCAAAAGAGGGTATTTCCGGTTGGACTCTGGTGGTGGCGGTGGTTGAAAATGCACATGTGTCGATTTCTGATTGGCGCTGGTGCAGGGTCCATGATGGGTGCATTACCACTTGATCAAATAGGGATGACAAGTCATATGTTGCTGGCATTGCTGATGACGTAGGCAAGTCTGCTATGGATAAGGTTGCAGGTGGTGGTATGAGCTGTGTTGGCGGAGTTGGAAGGTCAAGGGTGGTTAGATGGGCTTGTAAGTAAGAGAGTTCTGCTTGTAAATTCACCACCTGTAGATAACATCAGAAAAGTCAAAGGAAAAAATATTTTGAGGGTTGTGCCTAATACTTTTCAAATGGACAATTAATCTAAATATTTTTTATACCTTAAGTGACTACTAATACTTTTGAGGCAAAAAATTAATACTTTTCATGAGGGCTACTAAAAATATTGTTCAAGGAGATTACTAATATTTTTCAGATGTACTACTAATTAATACTTTTCAGGGAAAAAACTAATATTTTTAAAGGCCCCTAATATTACAAAAATGTCATCGGTTCCGATATCTTATGACACCAGCCCAGAATATTACAAAAATATCATCGATGCATGAAATTACAGAAAAAACCCGGGTCGGATGGATCCGACTAACGGAAAAGACCTGTTAGACGGTCTAACCCAAGTCTTTGTCTTATTTTAATTATTTGTTTTGTAAAATATAATTAAATAATGGGGTAAATGAATATCTGCTTTTCCCATGAGACTCAGTTTAATTGGGATCGGCAAAATGCTAATTGAATTAATTTATATTATTTTTCCTTTCTAATAAAATTAAAGAACTTTTCTTAGAAATAGGTAACATTATAGAAAATTAATTGTCTTTCATAAGGCTTCTTTTTTAAATATTTTCTTTATCACTTCTATTTATTTTTCAGAACGAGCCAAAATTATATCAGCACTTTTTTGTTAAAATATTTGTTTTATATGTGATGTCACTTAACTCTCAACTATTACTTAATGTTGAGGGAATGAGGTCATAATATTAATATACACAAAACTTTAAAGCCTATTTCCAGGCTCCATTTTGTACTTCGTTTTATTAATAATATGGAAATACTGTAAAGGTATCGATAAAACTTTTTCTTGTTTATAGTTTTCCATGTGTGAAACGACACAATAGTTTTGAAAAATATATTTGATTATGATATTTCTAAAAGAATTAATTTCTAAAGTAATGATAAAAGTGATAATTTGAACCACGAGCAGAAATCAAATGGTATCACTCACTTTTTTATAAGGTGTTGACCGCCCGGTTCGAACCCAATATGTTTCATTTCTTTGAAATTTATCTTCTCCTCCAACCCTTACTCCCAACTTATTAAAAAAAAAAGTGATAATTTGAATATCATTATTATTTTTTATTAAATATCAACAAATTGTGTTAGGAAATTCAATTTGATATTGTGGATCCCATTACTTTATGTCATATCAATATTATTATATATATGAGGGATACAAAGAGAAAATATTATTAATTTTACTTGTGTCTACTGAATATTTTTTATAGTAGAAAATGTCATTTTAAATATGAGTTGGTCTCCTGTCAGATGGTCTAACAGATCTAATTCTAGGGGTGGCAATTTGGGTCATCGGGTCGGGTTCGTGTTTGGCTTCGGGTTGATTTCGGGTTATGCTTAAAATACATCGAAAGTTAATTAAAATTTAAAATTTTTATGTTTTAGATAAATTGGTAACATCGGGTCGTGTTCGTGTTAGTCGGTTTCGGGTTCGGATTTCGCGTTTGTGTTCGGATTTCTCTCAGTAACTTTGGGTCGGGTTCGTGTTCGGGTTTCGTGTCGTGTCAGGCATTAGACGGAGCCCCAATAGACCCAATCCGACCAAAAACCACAATATCCCCATTCTGTCCTTTCCCCCAAATCAATTTTCTTCCTTCCCCTTTCGCGTCTCTCTCAGCCTTCTCACCCTCTTCCAGATATATTCACCATAAGAATTTTAATTAAAGAAGAGATTTGTATTGGAATTTATCGAAAGGCAACATAATTTCCAGATTTTGATTTCTCTGTTGTGAGTCCAAGATTGTTCGACGAAATTGAGTTAACTGGTCGATCCTTCAGATTTTTCTCATTGTTTTTGTTGTATGCATATGATTTTTCTTCGTTTTTGAGAGGAGTTTGTGAATGTTAGGGTCAATGCCGAAAAGTACAATTTATAAACATGCTACCGGTGCATGAAATTATGAAAAAATCTGGGTCAGGTTGGATCCGTCTAACGGAAAAGAACCGTTAGACGGTTTGACAGGAGTTTTTGTGTTTAAATATTAATGATGTGAATCCTTTGACAAAATAGAATATATGTGTCTGAAAATGACATCTCTATATATAATAAAAAAAATGGAGATACAGTTAATGCTTTCATTGTTTTTTCTCAAAACATTTAGAATTTGATATATCTAGACAATCAAATCAAACTGATGAGACCATTTCTACAGGAAAGTTTCTTCTGCTTAACGCAACTGAATGGGGAGATCCAGACAGAATTGGCTGTTTCTAAGACTCTTTAAACTACTAAATTAAAAGCAGGTGATCATTAATAACATAATTAATTACCATAAATCTAAACACTTCATGTTTGGACAAGGGCTCCTCTTGATTCCTTTCAAAGGTAAAATGAAAAATAGAAAACGAGATCTAACTTAACAGTGAAAATGTATTTTGCATCATCTATTTTAATTTACGGATACACGTCAAGTATATATATACAATTCACATTCAAGCTAAGTGTTTATGTTTTAAAAATATTATGTAATCTAATGTAAAGAATGATATATCAATTTATAATGACCAATTACCCAAAAAAAATGATCTTAAGTGGTAAAATTGAGAAGTGGAATAATATTCCAGCAAAAACAAAACCACCCCAAAACCAGCAAAAATGACCGACCAATTCCTTAATAACAGCAAAAAACATAGGATTTGTGCAAGGAAAAGTGGTGGCAGAGAATATAAACTGGTGTTTAATTTTTTAGCAGACGCTGACCAAATCATAAGTTGAAGAATCAGAATTAATAATCAGCAGGATTCTTGATTTCAGCAAGACCATATAACTGTTCCCCCAATGCATTACATCCTGGTCCACATTTCCTAGACCCCTCCGGCCCTCCTCAATAATATTTTCTAATTAATTAGATGTTAAAAATTGTACTTAATTACACTAGTACTGAATAGAAAACTATGATTGTACATTTCCTCAAAAAAAAAAAAAAAAAAAACTATGATTGTACATTTGTACCAGCTCGAACTAATTAACTACAGTTTGAATACGTGCCCAAAATATATATGGGCTGATACATGCATATGCCAAATCAAACCTTAGTACATGCTCAAATACGTATTAAGGTTTTTTCCCCTAATTTTGGGAATTTCCATAACTGGACGTCTGGACGACAGGAATTTAGACTGACTTAATTTGATCAAATTCAAGCTCAACAATTTCCCATCATAGTGATTTGGAATCATAGAATTAATTAAATTTTCAATTAAATAGTGTCCGTGTTACGTACATTTGAGTATTGTAAGTTGTAACTTAAGAAATTGATCAATTTGAGTTTGTAGCTGAAGAAGAAGATAAAGAAGGGTTGTCTATAGTTCACCAACTCCGATAAGACAGATAACTAAGGATAAAAGCTGCTTATTCATAGTAGGGACAATATAATTGATCAATTTTTCTAGTACTCGCAAACTTAATTTCCTCGTGTGTGTGTGTATATATATATGATCACTCTGTACTAATTAATATCACCACATAAAAGGAAAAAAACAAATCTTTTTTAATTGAATTACATGTTGTTGGAGAGAATTATTAATGATGAATTCGAACATGACTATAGCATCTATTAGTTATAGGATTTTTGCCTATATTATTTATCATTCTGCACTATTATATATAATTATACCACAAAAAAATGAAAATAATAATAATTAAGTTTCATTTTAATTGAATAATTACCTGTTGTTGTAGAGCAAAGATATGGGCAACACAGCCATAGACCGGGTCTCTGAGCCGGGCCTGAGCCTCATAAGAAATCGTGAGCACCGCATCGAGCCGCTTTTGAACCGGGATATGGAGGAGAAGCTTCGACACGTTACTAGCCCCAAACACCTTGTGAACCGCCGCGAAGTGAGCCGCCCCTTGCTCCGAGTCGAAATACGGCGCGAATATGCAACCCGCCACGCACTTCCTTCTCAAGAACTTGCATGCCCCGCATGGCCCACCAGCCGCCGTGCTACTGCTAGGAATATTTGAACTGCTCATCTTTCACCAAGCGGGGAGGATCAAGCTAGCTATACATACATATATATGTAATAACATACTTTCTTGAAATTAAAAGGGCTTTTTTTATTTATTTTTTTGGTTATTTAAGGTTTAGGGTTTAATTTGGTGGAATTTGTTGTTTGTATTTGGGAGAAGCTAAGGGGGATATAAGGAGGGGGTTTAAAACACTAGAAAAAGACTTTGAAGCCACGCGATGAAGCAAACCCCATTAGCTGCTTGCGTGAAGCAAGCATGAGATAAGCCAGCCACCTGTCTTTCTATTTATCTCCTCAATGTCTTAACAAAACTCGTGTTTTTCAGTATCTTACGCTCATCACCCTTTTTTCCCATCGTATACGGTATATACAAGTATACATATACATATATACAGGGGCATGTCAGCCACCTCAGCTATCCCTAACCAAAAAAAAATCCCTTAGCCCAACTATGCTTTTCCCTTAAAAAAAATTTATTTTTTTAGAAAAAACGGGATAAAAAAAATGGAGCGCGCCAGGACCAGGGAGACCCCCAAAATCCGCCTCAACGACTATATAAATATGTACACGTAAATTCAGAGGAGATAACATATTCGAAGTGACATAAAACTAATATTTCGAACATGTATATGTGTGTGTACACTCAAAAGGTATGTATGAAAATAGATGGTTTTAGGAACAAAAAAATTAGGGTTCCGTAGCACTACATGAAAATTCCAGTTTACCGACAAAATTTACCGACGTAAATGATTTTGTCACTAAATTTTACAATTACCCACATAATACCTACAGAACAAAAAATATTATTTTTCCCCAAATTATAACAGCTTATTACAATATAACAGACAAGGTTTTAGCTTTTCAATTAATTGTCCTAGGATTTTTCTCGTAGGTATTTACCAACAATATTAGAGTCAAAACTATTTTACTTACAATGATTTTACCTACAAATGATATTACCTACACTTTACAATTTTTTAATACTTACCTAAGATTTTTATGATAAATTGGTTTTTCCTTGTATAATAGTGTAGGGGAAGAACACGTGCACTTAAATGAGATTGAACCTAGGTCATTGCCCTGAAATTAATTACAAATTGATCCCAGATGATTTTAGGAACTTATAAATAATCAAAGAGAGAGATTTTTTTGGGTTGAAAAGCTTTGTCTATGATTGTGTAGGCTCTAAGGGTTACTTAGTGTTTAAAGGTGCGTGGAAGGCATACGACCCAACTCTTTAATTTTCAGCTCTTCCTCTCAATGTTTTACTCCTCAAAGGGTAATTCTAGGGGCGTAAAAGATTCAACCCCTAGTCCAATTTTTTTCCCTATCTCAATTCTTTTTTCCCCTACAAAAAAACATATAATTTTAGTTTTATTTTTTTCCCATGGAAAACACGAGATAAAAAATTAGACGTTGGTTCAGTCCCCCTAGATTCAGTTTGTAAGCAATTATAATGATGTTTTATTTCATTCTTATATTGGTATTTCATTACACTATATAAATTTCACATTTAAATTGTTTACATCATCTTTCAAAAAGTTAATGGTGGAACAAAATTAATGACATAAAAAAGTGTATGGTCATGAAAGGGATTGTCTCTAGGCGACATTAATTGCCCCATAACAATAAAGAAAAAGAGAAAACCTTAATTTTAATTATTTTTTATTTCTATTATTTATTAATATCTTATAATTGTTTAAACTTATAATTAAGAACTTAAAAATTAAACTTTAAATATTTAAATCTAGACTTCTTAAACATTCTTAATCAAAACTTGGGATTTCATTCACACCTCAGGAATGTTCATCTAGTCTTCCATTGAAGCTTGGATACGATTAAATGCACCGTACGTATAGACAGGTCGTTTAAGTATTATTTATTAGGCGCACAAATAATTAAGCAATTGTTATGGCTGTCATCATCCTAACCACTTTTTATCCATTTTCCAAGGGGCAACTTGCCAGTGCTTCTTTACCAACTTAACAAATTCGGAAATTGAATTAGAAAATGGTTGTAATCATTCAACACTCACTTTCTACCATTAGGTGTACGTAGTAATTCGTATATATTATCCATGGAATTAATCTTTATGTTACACAATATATATATATATATATATATATATGATGTTGTCGAAAATGTAGATTACTCCACGTCAAGATGAGTTTGATAGTCTAATAACCCAAGTCATTTATGCCATGAGGGTAACTCCAAAGCGAAGTTACATTGTTTTTTATCGTGGAAACTAGTTTGCAATTTTTTTAAAATATTGCACAAGGTTAATAGGCTTTCTCGGGGTTGTCCTAGGAAGTTCTCTAACGCTTAAGATCCGAAGATAGTCCCCGGAATAATCTTTATCCCAAAGCAAAAGATTTAATTATCTGATTTAAGTTTGATATTGTGACTGAATATAATGATTAACTATTTATATCTAAGATGATAAGTCTCATTTGTAATACCTAGAAATTACATCTAAGGCATTTATACTTTTTAATACTCACTCTCTAACAATTAGCGCATGCAAGTATTGGATTGTTGCCTATTGTTAGACATGCAGAACTCAGTCACTCAATTACAGAGGTGACTCAACTACATCTCACATCATAATTTCTTTCATATTTTTTTCCAACAACCAGTCTTTACACCTTCCACAAAATTATTCATCTTTATCTTTGGGGACATTATTTCATGAGCACTAGTCAAGATGTATTTGACTTGCGGAAAAAATTCAATTTAAACTTGGTTTTCCAGATAATTGAATTGCAAACAAGACAAATTATAATAGATAGACTATGTTCAGTCTTGTAATTTCAGTTTGTAAGCCATTATTGAAAATTCTTGTTGCAAGTTGTATTCACTTATACTACTTAAAAAGCAAACATCATATTTTATAAATTGTTTAAGAAATTATAAACTTTCAAAAGTTTATAATAAATTTTTATTAAAAATGATAGTATAAGATCCCAAAAAAAATGGTTAAGTGAGAGTTTGTAGATTCCTAATTAGGATTATTCAAATGGGATTTTAGTTTTTTTGTTTTAGTACATACCCTGGTGGAGAAGGGTGCAAATATTTAGAATATAAAAATTAGATCGAAATCTTGCAAATTATTTAAAAGGCTTGTTTTTAGCCATTCCTTTCAAGCCAAAATATTTTTAGCCATCTTTTTAAATACATACTTTTTAGCCATTTTGATACGTGAAATTCCAAAATTACCACTTTAGCTAAATTACACCCTTTTGTGTTCATAACTCGATAATCAAATGTAATCAAAACTGGGAACAAAATTTATTTCAACGACTTGCAAAAATGGACTATAATCAATTTGTGATTTTTCATTCAATTTTTAATTTTTTTCTTGTTTTGTTTAATTAGTTTATAGTTGCTTTTAGTATTTATTTTTAGATTTGTAGAATTTGTAGGTTTTAGACAATTTAGATTTAGTTCGAGAAGATTGATGCTTCGTTAATGGTAGTTGTGGGTGAATGAGGAAGACGACGAGGGTTTCCATCGCTAACTTGATATCCATGATTTTGTAATCTCGATATAACTCGATTCGAGATTTATGAATCTCGGATATCGAACAGTGCGTAAGATCCCTAGTTCGAGATACATGTCAAGTTAAATATAATTGGATATCCAGTTACATAACTCGATACCGAGTTATGTGACTCAATATCGAGTTATCTAACTTCTAACAATAAAAAAAACAATCCATGATCTCCGAGTCACTTACTGTGCTTCTTGGTTGTCTTACTACAAAGACAGCGGGTATTTCGCCTGCACCCTCATCAGGATACATGCAAAATCATTTCTTATTAAATTTGTCTGTCTAAATAATGTTATGAGAAAATTAAAATTTTGAAAGTCACTAGTGCTCTGTTTAAGTCTTGAATATGATAAAGAAATTTAGAGAAAATGTATGTATGTTTTGTGCATAATTTACTATGATTGTTGAGAATGGTCGGTTCATTAATGGCTAAATCATTCAACTCTATTTGTATGTTTGTAGGCTGAGAAGAATGAGCTTCATGACGAGAAACAAAGGTTAAAGATTGAGTAGGAGAATCTTGAGCATTTTTGAAATGGATTTTGTTGCCTTTAGTTGAATAATATAGTCTTTTTGTTGGTTGATTGAATTAGATTATGAATTTATAGTTGTTTTATCGAAAGAAAACTTCGCTACTAGTAATTTTTATTGGATTTTGACTATTGGAGGTGACTTTAGTATTAATGGATTTCATGTTTAATTGGTAGTGAACTTATGATGGTTGCTAGAATTGGAGTTTATAATGAATTGTTTATTTATATGTTTTTTTTTTGCAGCTTTGGACCGGTGTCTTTGCGTAAATAAACTGTTAGATAAATATTTTTATCATGATTTTGATGATTTTGTTTTTATACCAAAACAATGTTTTTTAATGTTGTCCAAATACTCCTAAATGATTTAAAATATTTTTACTAATTTTTCAGAGTATTTCTTGAAAGTTTATTTTCAAATAAATTGGACAACACTTTTGATGATTTTGTGTTAATGTGTTTTTACACCAAAACAATATTTCTAAATGTTGTCCAAATACTCCCGATCGATCTAAAATATTTTTACTAATTTTTCGGAGTATTTCTTGAAGTTTATTTTTGATAAAAATTGGACAACACTTCTCAGTATTCAACCTACGTATTCAACCTGGTGAATTCCAAAATAAAACGAGACATTTGTATTTTTATCGGAGGTCGACCGTCGCCTCGCCTTAGTGCTACTTAGGTGTCAAGACATAAACATTGCAGGCTTATCTCTCTGTCTCTCATTTCTGTGTAGGTGGACCGGTCCCCAAGGGGGGCGACCGGTCGAGCAGGGTGTCGACCGGTCTAACCCCTCCAGGACCGGTCCACATGTTGAAATTTGTTGTGTTATTCTTATTTCTGTATTAGAGCGCGACCGGTCGCCCTACCGTTTTGACAGCAAATTCTAACTGTTGTGCAGCAGACAACTTTTCCTCAATTTATGGTGTTGATCTCTAACAGCTATATTCTTTATTTGTCTTACAATTTTTTACATATTTCAATCTCCTATGAGGAGCCTATCAAGTTCAAAACATCCTCTATAAATAGATGAAGAATTGAAGCAACACAACAAGAGAGAATACTACAACACAACAAGATACATTCAAGCAAACACTTTTGTTCTTATATTTCAATACTCTTGTTGTAATAGCCTAAGGTCTTACACTTTCACATCTTGAGGTCTAGGCTTAATTCTTGATTACACTTGCACTCATATTTGTATAATTTATTATCGAGTTGTAATCTTGAATTTGTGGTCGTCATTCAACACAAGATATCCTTGTGAGTGTTCTTATGGTAAGAACACACTTGCGTGATCTTAGGTGTTAGGTGTTAGAAGATTGTGGTAATCTTCTTATTGAAGAGTTTGGTGCTCTTTGAGGTGTTGAAGAATTTGGTGTTCTTAAAGGTGAAAGATTGTGGTAATCTTCACAAGGTGCCGTAGAAGATTGTGGTAATCTTCAAGGGAGATTGTGGTAATCTCCAAAGAGGTGTTGTAAGGTGATGTTGTATTAATTGTGGTAATTAATAAAATCTTTTTTTCTTTTTGAAATCCATCCCAGAGATACTGATACTAGAGTGGTAGAGGATTAGGCCCTAGGTGTAGGGGTGGGCATCGGGTCGAGTAGTCGGGTATTCGTGTATTCGGATCGGGTACCCAAAAATAATCGGGTGGCTGTTTGGGGTACCCGACTCCTACCCGATATCGGGTACCCAACTTTTTGGGTACCCGAAAATGTCGGGTACCTGCAGGTAATTATTTTTGGGTTTTTTTTTTATTAACCCAAACAGGACAATCAAGAAATGAATTAAAAAGTTTGTACCTTTTTTCACAACAAGATTCCCAGAAAGTAATCATAATCAATTTATATGGTCAATCTCATTCGAAACAAAACGGAAATTCAAAAAAAACGATTTTAACTAGATGAAAAATAGAAAATTTTGACCCAAAGAACAAAACCCAAAAAGAAAAAAAATTACAGAGACAACCCAAATGAAACAACACCTTGATTTTTAAGAGAGTTTTGGGGAAAAGTGGAGTGGGTGTCACCGCGCTGGGAAACCAAGAATTGGTCGGAAAGATGACGTGGGTTGCCGGAAAATGATGGGACTCCGACGGATTGAGCTGAGATATCGAGAGAGTGACGGTGTGTGGCTGGTTGTGGGTAGTGCGCCGTACGGGAGAGATAAACAGAGAGACAGAGAGACGATGAGATAAACAGAGGCTGGAGACTGGGAGTGGACTTTTGACTAATCTTTTAGTTTTAGGGTTTTAATTTATCGAGTACCCGACTACCCAGTCGAGTATTTATTTAATATTCGACCCGATTTTTTATATATCGGGTATCGGGGTACCCGATACCCAAAATTTTATGAAAAATACCAGACCTGATCGGGTATTACCCGAATGGGTCGGATCGGGTACCCGATACCCGAATCCAAATGCCCACCCCTACCTAGGTGGGTTGAACCTCTATAAATCGATGTGTGTTGTTTACTTCCGCACTATCATTCTTGTCTTGGCTTATTATACATTCTAAAAAGATAGCATAATTGAGAAAATGGGCATAATCTATTCACCCCCCTCTAGATTATCGTAACCACTTGAACTTACATAAACAACCCTTTTAAAACTGCTTCTGAAAATAATAAGACAGCGGTTTTGATGCGATGTCTTTGAATTAAACGATGTCAATTTAAAACCGGTGTCAACAAGTGATGTCTATTCACCATAGACACCGGTTTTGAGCCGGTGTCTTTGGATGAAACGACACCAGTTTATAACCGGTGTTTGATGTTGTGTCTATTTATCAAAAGACATCGATTTAAAATCGGTGTCAAATACATAAACTTTTAACATCTGAGTCTTAGAAAGCGGATATTTTATCTCGAATACACCGGTTTAAAACCGGTGTCTTTCAAGGAAATGACACCGGTTCTCAACCGCTGTCAAAAAGTTCAGACTTTTAACACCAGTGGCTCTAACAGCAGTTGTGTTACTAATAAACATCGGTTTAAAACCGGTGTCTATCAGCATTTTTGTAGTAGTGGCGAAAATCTTTTCACTATACTGCAAGTGTGCAGCGTAGTTTATAGAATATAATGACAAGCAAGGTCGTATTCCTCAGTGATTGAATACGAAACACTTAGCTATAATAACATTGTATTCCAATTTTTATTGGATCGATCGAAAATCAAAAAGTTTATTATCTAAGTAAAAATAAAAGATGTAAATTTGTAGAAACTCGAATTGCACAAGTCTTTTCAACAAATATGAAAGCAACCCTAGGCACATATTCTCAACATGCTTCTTCAAATATTAAATACAATCAATGTTTATCAAAACCAATTCATTGTTTCTATGGGTTCAATTCCTAAATTAGTTTATTCCCTCTCCCGGGTGGCACATAAACAGTAAATTAATAACAATTGTAGTCTCCCAATGCATTACAATTATTATTAACTCCCAAAAGATCTTTGAATTGAATTACTCCCCACAAACAGTTGTAGTCTCCCGATACATTACCCTTGTTTATGTCTGAACCTGATTTTTATTTGTTAGAACTCACCTCTCAGATTATGGACTAACAAATATGACATGCAAATTATTGATCAGATAATCTACAAGAAATAAGCATTTGAATTCATATAATAGAATACATAAATCAATTAAGAAAATAACCAATATAGATTTAACATGAATCCACAGTTTTTATTATGCACTAGGATCAGAAAGATTAGACCAACATATTTGATAACAAATTCATAGACAAAGATGAAATCAAATACTTTGACATCGTTTAAGTACAAACAAGAGATCTAAACTAAGAAATAAGGAACCCTTCTTATCAGGATGAATCTTCTCACCAAGCATTCAAAACCTTATGCCTCCGTAGATGCGAAAGGCCTTGTGGTGCTCTTCATAGATTAGCCCTCCTCTCTCACAAGAATGTTGATTTGTGTAATCCTAGTGTATTGTATTGTATTTTCAAATGTAATGACTTGTCTTTTCGTGCAAGGCCTTTGTCCCTTTATATATGCTTTGAAAGATCACTTGTAGGGGTGTGCACGGTAAGGGAAGGTTCGGAGATTTGGAAATCTCCAGAACCATCCCGAAGTTCGGAAATTCTGAAAATAAATCTCCAGAACCGAACCATAGAAAAAAAATCTTCGCCCCGAACCGTACCGAAAGTTCGAGACGGTTCGGGACGGAGATTTGGTTCTAATGGGACGGGACGGTATAGTTCAGTTCGGAACGGAGATTCGGAGATTAGCTATAAATAAAACATACGAATTTGGGGGGGGAAGAAAAAGAAAATCAATATAAAAATCATCAAACGGATATATTCTAGAGTTCTAGTCTCTTTTTAGCGTAGTCTCAAAATAAAAACTAAAACTATAATAGGTAACATAATCCAAAATTCTAAACTTAATAACCTTTGTAATACAATAATAGTCTATTATTTGGGCAATTGTCCTTCTATTGACATAGAACAATTATAATTAACTAATATTTTTTATAAATTAACATGAATTAAAATTTATAATCTCAATGTCTCCTACTTAACAACTTAACATAATCAATAAAATTATATTTATAATTTATGTGATGTGGTAAAAAAATTAAAATATGATCTTTTTTATATTGTTATAATATGGTACTATTACTTGTTTCTCTTTTAAGTGTAATTTACGAATCATTTAACTAATTTCAATTTCAAATGATTCACTCTATTATTAATATCAAAGTTTTTTAAAATTCATAATAGTTGCAGTTGTTAAGTCTATATTTTAGACTTATTTATTTAATTGTCAAATTTTGTCAAAATAAATTATTATTGGTTGTTTAGTGTTTGTTTTGTGCGGGAAATATATTGCGGCCAAAACTCCTAGTTGCATTAGAATTCAAAATTAATTAAAAAGATGTGTTCCTCTACTACTACAAGACAATCTGGATGTGGACAACAAACAAGTTTTCTTGTGAAGATGGACTCTGCATGGCACATGATCAATCTTTGCATTACACGTTTTTCAATAGTTCTAATAGCAAATGGATTTATTCAAAACCAGTGTTCTAATTGTTTGGGATTAGATCTTCAGGATGGTTATTTATATAGACAAAAGCTTAGGTTATTGGTCATGCTTTTTACGAATAAAAACAGAGCACATACCGAGAATATTAGTACAGATTAAAAGCATCCAGTTTTTATTGCGCTCCAGCATATTGATAGTTCGGGTTCTTAAAAGTTTAGCTGGAGAGTTTTGTATTGATCTTATATCTTTCAGTTTCAACGTACGCGTATACATTCTTTGGGAGGAAGAAGGTGAGTCTTCGGGAGGAAGACGATCCGCGATTTGGAGGCGTCCAACGGTAAAGGGAGTTCATCGAAGCGGATTTTTGGAAGAATAGTTTCGACGAAAATAAAGGGAGTTCAAGAACGGCGACGATTCAAAGAGGGAGTCTTTAAATTGTTTAAGTCCAATTATTGTACTCTGTAACCTTTATTATTAGTGGAATTATTTTTCTCTGGGCGTGGCCTCGTGGAGTAGGATTGGTTAATCCAAACCACGTTAATATCGTTTTGTTTTTATTTTTCCGTTGTGCAGAAATACCGATGTCAAAAACGGTGTTGTAACATCAGTTACAACGTCGGTTGTTCAGGTTACTGGAACTAATTTGGGGCAACAAATTATAACAAGTGGCATCTAGAGCGGGTTACCAGATATATTTGGTTTTGATCTTGGATTAAATTGTTGCCATTATTTTTGAAGATGACTCTACTACGCGAAGGAGGTTCAGTTGTTCGCCCACCGTTGTTAGAAGGTTCGGATTTCTCTTACTGGAAAGCTCGTATGCGTGCGTTTATCAAATCTATGGATGAAAAGGCCTGGGAATAGATTGTGAATGGATGGGAACATCCAACTACGAAAAACGAGAAGAAGGAAATTGTCCGAAAAGTGAGATCACTTTGGGCGACTGATGAGATCGAATTGGTTCATGCCAATTCCAAAGCCTTGAATGCAATATTCAGTGCCGTTGACGCCAATCAATTCAGGCTTATTGCAAACTGTGAAACGACCAAGGAAGCTTGGGATATACTCGAGGTTGCACATGAAGGAACTGCTCAAGTTATGCTTTATAAACTCCAGATGCTTTCAACTCAATTTGAGACTCTTAGAATGAAGGAAGACGAAACTATTGCAGATTTCAATGTCAAACTTTGTGACATCACAAACGAATATTATGCTCTAGGTGAGAAATATACTGATAAAAGTTGGTAAAGAAAACACTTAGATCATTGCCAAAGAGATTCTCAAGTAAGGTGACTAATTTGAAGAAGCCAAAGACATTACTCAAATGCGTCTTGATGAACTCATGGGGTCTCTTCAAACATTTGAGATGAATCATTGTCAAAACAAGCAGGCGAAAGACATGGGGATTGCATTCCAGACTGATGTCGCAAGTGATGTTGCAACATCAGGGTTTGACATGGCTGATGCAGTAAATTTTCTTGAAGAGAATTTTGGAAAATTCTTGAAGTGGATGGAAGAAAATAAAAATCTTAATCAAGAATTCAAGTTTTCCTAATAATAAAATTGCTTCCGATCCTTCTTCTTCAAGTGTTAGCAGGAAAAACAAGCGAATCCAATGTAGGGAATGTCAAGGATATGCTCACATACAAGCCGAATGTGCCAACACTCTCAAAAAAACAAGGCATATCCTTAAACACCACATGGAGCGATGTAGAATCAGAGGATTCACAAGATGAAAAAGAAGCAGTGAGCAATCATGCCGCACTCATCACGATTCTGTATCACGGACATGCTGATTTTTCTAGAACATGCCATGTCGCAAGTCACGTTGCAACATCAGTTCCGACACCAATAAAAACTGACGACAGTTCAGTTGCTGCATCAAAAGGTAATAAGAAATCAAGTATTGATGAACTGATTGATTCATATTCTGATTATAGAAGCGAGAATGATGTTCCTAGTGAAGAAGAGGTCCAAGTTATGTACAAGCAGATGTTCGAAAAATTCATTGAGATTTGTTGTACGAACAAGTCCCTTGAAGAAAGGATTACTGAACTCTCATGTCGGAATGCGATGTTGGAACATGATATTCAACACTGCGCAGGAACAGTTGCGAGAAAAGACAAGACACTTGAAGATACTTTGGATGAATTGAAAGATGCTAAGGTTTCTTTATCTAATATGAACACTGGTAAAACCAAGCTTAATGAGATCCTCTCGATTGGTAAATTGGGAGGAAATCGTCAAGGCTTGGGTTATATTGGTGAAAGCTCCAACTCAAAAAGGGACCCCAAAGATGATATTCAATTCATTAAATGTGCAAATTCAAATCCCCCGATTCCACAATCTGGTAAGAATTTTATTGTTCAACAACCAAAACGTAAAAGGTTTGTTCCTACTTGTCATTATTGCAATGTTGTTGGTCACATTCATCCTAATTGTTTCAAATTGCATAATGATCTTTGGTATGGTAAGCATGTTCAAAAATTATTTTCCAGAAATTTCCAACATGGCCCCCAGTTTGCTCCTAGACGAACACTTAGGGTTAAAAGTGATTTCAAAAGTGATTTTCCTCGTAGAATATGGATAAGGAAGTCTGATCTCATATGTAGCTTTGTGAATAAATCCATAAAAGCATGCACAAGTCTTTCATGGTACTTTGATAGTGGTTGTTCTATGCACATGACTTGTGATAGGAATAACTTGTCTAATTTTCAAAAATTAGATGAAGGTTTTGTGATTTTTGGGGATGGGGCAAAAGGGAAGATTATGGGAATAGGCACTCTTAATATTGATGGCTTACCTAGACTTGAAAATGTGTTATTGATTGATGGTTTGAATACAAATTTGATTAGTATTATTCAATTATGTGATCAAAATTTCTTTGTCAGATTTACAAAAGATTTATGTGAAGTTTTTGACAAAACTAACAAGTGTGTTTGCAAGGAAAAAGATTGTTTGATAAAAGGTTTTATCTTGATTTTGATGATTTTGTTTTTTACACCAAAATCTTGTTTTTAAATGTTGTCCAAATACTCCTAAATGATTTAAATTGTTTTTTACTAATATTCAAGTATTTCTTCAAGTTTATTTTAGACAAAAATATTGGACAACACTTTTGATGATTTTGTGTTAATGTGTTTTAACATCAAAACTATGTTTCTAAATGTTGTCCTAATACTCCCGATCGGTCTAAAATATTTTTACTATTTTTCGGAGTATTTCTTGAAGTTTATTTTCGATATAAAATTGGACAACACTTTTGTTTTGAGGCCAACCTCGCCTATAGGGCATCCGTACACCGAAAGTTGTGAAAAACAGTGAATAAGCTATTTGTTTGAAAAAAGGTTTCAGTTGACCGGTCAACAGGGGTGGTAGACCGGTATGGTCGACCGGCGACCAGGCGTCGGCCGACGGGCATCGATTGGTCGACCAAAAGCGTCGACCGACCGCGGGGCATCGACCGGGCGTCGACCGTGTCTCCGAGCAATTTCTAAAAAGAACTTCCTGGACTCGTTTTTGGTTTTGCTCGACCACGGTGGGCATGGGTCGACCGGTCGAACCCCCATCGACGGCCGCCTGTGTAAATGTGTATTCTTATTTTCAAACGTCTATTTGTGCGCGACCGGTCGCCCTAATGTTTGACAGCAAAATTCTAACCGTTGTACAGCAGACAACTTTTCCTTAAATTATGGGATTGATTTCTAACAGCTATAATCTTGATTTTAATTGCAATTGTTTTGTAGATATCAAATTCCAAGAGGAGCCTATCAATGATCAATCATCTCCTATAAATAGAGGAAGATTTGAAGCACAACATAAAGAGAGAACAATACAACACAACAAGAAATACTCAAGCAAACACTTGGTCTTATATTGTCATTATTCTTGTTGTAATTTGCCTAGCTTATCACTTTCACATTCTTGAGGTCTAGGCTATTCTTGATTACACTTGCACTCATATTTGTATCATTCATTATCGAGTTATAATCTTGAATTTGGGTTATCATTCACAAGATATCCTTGTGAGTGTTCTTGTGGTAAGAACACACTTGGGTGATCTAGGTGTTAGGTGTAAGAAGATTGTGGTAATCTTCTTATTGAGGTATTGAAGAATTTGGTATTCTTCAAGGTTGAAGATTGTGGTAATCTTCACAAAGTGCCGTTGGAGATTGTGGTGATCTTCAAGTGAGATTGTCGTAATCTCAAAGGGGGTGTTGAAGAAGAGTGTGGTGCTTTTTAAGGTGTTGTAAGTTGAATTTGTATTAATTGTGGTAATTAATAAAATTCTTTTTCTTTTTCAAAACCCATCCCGGATATACTGGGGTGGTAGTAGATTAGGCCCTAGGTGGGTTGAACTACTATAAATCGACGCGTGTTATTTACATTCCGCACCTTTATTATTGTCTTGGCTTGTTTTGTTCGAAAAAGAGGGCGAAATCGAAAAGATGGAGATAATCTATTCACCCCCTCTAGATTATCATAGCCACTGACTTACAAGTGGTATCAGAGCCAAACTCTTTGGAAAACTCGTTTCACATCGCGAGTGAAGAGGAACGATCGTCGGCTACGAATGAAGCTCACCTTTCCGGCACCTCCACCACCAAGCCACCTCGATTTGATTCCAAAAATTTTACATTTTGGAAAGAAAGAATGGAATGCTAATTACAAGGTTGCGGGTTCGATATTTGGAACATCGTCATCAATGGAGAATCCATTCTGATGAAAGACACACCATACACCTACAAAGCTCCCAAGGAGCTCAATGATGAAGAAAAGAAAATCATCTCCTAAATGCTAAAGCTCTCAATATTTTATATTGTTCACTTACCAATTTGGAATTTGATCATATCGTAGGAATTCGATCGGCTCATGGAGTATGGCAAAAATTAGAAGCCATCTATGGAGTATATACAAATGAAAGGAGCAACTCAAAAGCATCTACTTCTCAAAGGGATACAAGGTCAAATCTAAGGAACAAGCCTTTTACAACTTCCAACTATGAAGTAGTCGAACAATATTTTATGGGCATCGAAGAATAAAACGAGGTATGTCTTAAACCCTCTACTTCCTATGATATTGTTATACAAAATGATTATAGTGATTTGCAAAATGATTTTGATGACCTTCAAAATGAATTCCAAAGTTTACTTGTGAAGTACAAAAATTTGAAAAAGGAATTCAATGTTTTGAAAAATGATAAGGATAGTTTATTTACCTCCTATGAATCACTATCATGTGCTCACACCATCACTCTTGATAAGGTTAGAATCCTTGAAAAAGAAAATAGTACTCTTGTTGAGGATATTAATTGCATGAAAAGGGATTTATTAAAATCCAACTTGAGTACAATAAAATGACCAAGATTGTTGATGTTCATAGTTGTGATAAATTGAAACAATGACTTGACCATAAGCCTAATGTTGTTAATCATATGAAAAATAGTCAAGTCTCTAAGCATGTTGGTCATTACACTTCTAGAATTATTACATGCTTCTATTGTGGTAAAAAGGGTCATACGGTAAATACTTGTCGGGCTAGAAATAGCTCTAATTATTGTTGGAGACCTAAAAGTCTCATAGCTAATCCTAAAGGACCCAAACACTTGAGGGTACCACAAAACAATGTTATATTAGGTACTCGGCGGACTAATAATCGAAGAAAATTCATGCCGCCAAGGAGACATCAAATGAACGTCTCATTTGATCAAAGTAGAAAACATCACCACAATGAATTTCCAAGAGAAAGACACTTTCAAAAATGGGAAGGCCACAATGCTTGGAGATGGAGCAATTGGAGAAGCCATCATCAACAAGATGATTTTCAAAGGGGAAGATATCATCAACAACGGGAATGGCACAACCCATGGAAATGGCGTAATTGGTAAACTGTATCTCCCTATTTAAATATGCATTGTATTTTGTTATTATGCATGTTTTTATTATGAAATGATTTTTCAAATTTTTTTTGAAATGAGGTCCCATATACATGTGTGTTCTTAAATTTTTTTTGAAAAAGAGACCTGGAATGATGTTTTTAAAAAAAAAAAAAAACGTTTGTGCATTTGCTTTAATTATTGTGTTTTATAATCTCCTATGGATTTTTATGGCATAAGCATACTTGTGATATATCTTATTGTTTTTAGCCTACACTTGTATCATATTTGTTTTGTGCTATACTTGTTTAAAATATGTGTAGGATATATATTTCCTCATCCTCTTCAAGAGATGCTTAAAATATCGAGGTACGCTCATCATTGGTATTCATCCTATAGACTCGATATATTTTTTTCATATGCCTATGAGTTTGTTTTTCAAAGTATTTTATACAAGTGCTATTAAGAGGATTTTTTGATTTTTGAAAGGCACTATTCTATAAAGCTTGTTTTATCCGAGACTTGTAAAGGATTATATTTGTTTTGATAAAACATTTGATTTTTTTATCCTCTTCTCAAAATTATGCATTTGATTGCTCATACTCATTCTTGTCAAAACTCTTAGTCAAATGTTTCTTTTAAATGAGGTCTCAACTATATGCTCTCGGATTTTCAAATTTCAAAAGAGACTTTATATAGCTTTCTATAAGCTTATTTGAACTTACATGTCTTATTGAACTCTTGGCGATTTGTTTGAAAGCATAGTACGTGCTACTTGTTATTGTATCTCTATCATTCGATATTACTATGTTCTTGTGCAAAGATATCTTGTTGAGATTTTGCAGAATGTTTTTTTGATATTTTGGAACAAGTTTGATGACCAAAGGAAGGTAAGTAGCTCAAAGGCAATGTCAAGAAGAAGGTATTGATTTTGATGATACATTTGCACCCGTAGCACATTTAGAAGCTATTCACATTCTACTTGCTCATTCTTGTTTTAAGAAAATTTCAAGCTTTACCAAATAGATGTTTAATCCACTTTTCTAAATGGTTTTATTCAAGAAGAAGTTTATGTAGAACAATCGGGGTTTATAAATTTTTAGGCCAAATGATTTTTATAAAAGGCCTTGTTTATGTTTAAAACAAGTACCCCATGTATGGTTTGATAAACTTTTCTATTTTCTTTTGCAAAATGATTTTACAAGAGGTAAAGTTGATACTACTCTCTTTGTTTTTTTAAAAGGGGCAAGAATGCTTACTTGTGCAAATTTATATTGATGATATTGGTGCTACTAATGATTTTTTGCAAGTTATTTTCTAAGTTGATGCAAGGTAAACTTAAGATGATCATGATGGGGGGGCTCAAATTTCTTCCTTGGACTTCAAGTAGAACAATGCCAAGAAGGTGGTCATATTTCATAATCAAAGTATACAATAGAACCTTTCAAGAAAGTTCGGCATTGAAGAAGAAAAAAAATTATCTCAACCTCTACGGCTACCAATGCATAGATTGACAAAGGTTGAGGGAGGCATATCGGGTGATAAACAAATTCGAGGTATGTTTATCTTCGTTTATTACTCTTTTAGACTCGACATTTTCTATGCCTTATGTCTATATGCTCGAGTTCAAAAACTATCCCAACGAATCTCATTAAAGTGCCGTCAAAAGAAATTTTTCAAATATTTGAAAGGCACTTCTTATTATGACTTGTTGTATCCAAAGTTTTAAAACGTTCTTATTTTTCGGGATAATAAGTCCAGTATAAATTATACGGATATTCGTATTCTAACTAAACATATTGAGATTCGATATATTTTTCTAAGGGATGGCGTTTCTAAAACGAGATGTGTTTAAATCCGTCTCAAGGATAACTCGCGGATTTCTTAATCGTTAACCGCCGAGTCTTTTACCTCATTTTGAGCTTGATTAAGACATATTGAATGAGGTCTATGATTGTATTTTGCACGTTTTTAAAACTTAGGGTCGAAAAATCGGATTTTTGGATAAAATTTCGGATTTTCAAAACGAATCAACCAAATGGGTCGCCAGGGCTGGGGTCGACCGGTCGCCCACCAGCTCGACCGGTCGCCCATGCCCATGACCGGTCACCCACTGTGTATTTTTGGTTAAAATCGTCTATGTTCTCATTTTCTGCCATTTTGGCTCATTTCACTCTATTTTCGTCCCCTTTGCAAATTTCTCACACAATTCACTTCAAATGTGTTTTGTTGCATAATTTACATATATTGGGGATTATCTAGCTCGTTTATCATCATTATTATTCATCCTCACCGATTAAATGGTAAGAATTCTACTTCCTTATCTCAATTGGGTTGAACCCTTGAGAACTTGGCTTATATGTATATTTCTTGATGCAATTCTTATATATTTGTGTTGAGTATGATGATTGTTGATGGATGATATTTATAAAAATGGTTTTAGGTGATGAAAAACTTGGCTTGATTACATTTACAAGGGCTATATATATCTTCTTCAATTTTTTACGCCCGCCAAGTGTTCGATAATATGTTTCAATGAAAAATTCATCACCTACATGATTCTCTCATTTTCAAATGTCTTATATACTTATAGAGATCATGTTTTGCTACTCAAATTAGCTTTCATAAGCTTCTACGAGTCGTTTGATCGACTTTTTCCTTCTATTTGGTCTATAAGCTTCAATGTTCAAATAGCTCGATACATCGGTTTAATTGCGCAATTTGATATGAATATATGATATTTTTATCGTGCTAACATTCTTTTTGATGATTCCAAAGGGAGAGAAACAGGTTATAAGCTTATTAGCTCAAAGAAGCTAAAATAAGCTCGAGAAAGAAGCTATAAGTTGTGGATTATACTTAGTCCATTTGATGTATTATGGACTCATATTCATGTATATGATGTTTTGTTGACAGGGGGAGCTTATAAGCTCTTGATACTTAAACTCAAGTTGTAAAAGCTGAGCTTTTAGCTTTTGGTTGATTGCTTCTATATTACTCTTGTTGTGCATATTGATAGGGGAGCTTTTACAAAAATGTTTTTGAAAATCTATACTCTCATCCTTGTGTTTATGTTACGTGGAATGTTGTCGCTCACAACGGATAGTTCATTTTTAACCGGTAAAATTGTTTTGTTTTCAAAATCGACTTTGGTAAATTGTTTTGGTTTGTAATCATCAAAAATGGGGAGATTGTTTGATAAAAGGTTTTATCTTGATTTTGATGATTTTATTTTTTACACCAAAACAATGTTTTTAAATGTTGTCCAAATACTCCTAAATGATTTAAATTGTTTTTTACTAATTTTCCGAAGTATTTATTCAAGTTTATTTTAGACAAAAATATTGGACAACACTTTTGATGATTTTGTGTTAATGTGTTTTTATATCAAAACTATGTTTCTAAATGTTGTCCTAATACTCCCGATCGGTCTAAAATGTTTTTACTATTTTTCGGAGTATTTCTTAAAGTTTATTTTCGATATAAAATTGGACAACACTTTTGTTTTGAGGCTAACTGGTCGCCCATAGGGCATCCCGTACTGAAAGTTGTGAAAAACAAAGAATAAGCTATTTGCTAAAAAGGTCAAGGTTGACCAATCAATAGGGTGGTAGACCGGTATGGTCGACCAATCGGCCGACCAGTATGCGTCGACCGGTGGCGTCGACGGTGGGCGTCGACCGTGTCCGGGAGCAATTTCTAAAACAGAACTTCCTGGACTCGTTTTTGGTTTTGCTCGACCGGGTTTGGGCATGGGGTCGACCTTGGCCGAACCCCCGTCAACCTGGCCGCCTGTAAATGTGTATTCTTATTTTCAAACGTCTATTTGTGCTTGTGACGAACGTGCCGCCCTAATATTTGATGACAAAATTCTAACCGTTGTAACAATGATGAGACTTTTCCTTAAATTGTGGGATTGATTTCTAACAGCTATAATCTTGATTTTAATTGCATTTTTTTTGTAGATATCAGATTCCAAGAGGAGCCTATCAATGATCAATCATCTCCTATAAATAGAGGAAGATTTGAAGCACAACATAAAGAGAGAACAATACAACACAACAAGAAATACTTAAGTAAACGCTTGGTCTTATATTGTCATTATTCTTGTTGTAATTTGCCTAGCTTATCACTTTCACATTCTTGAGGTCTAGGCTATTCTTGATTACACTTGCACTCATATTTGTATCATTCATTATCGAGTTGTAATCTTGAATTTGGGTTATCATTCAACACAAGATATCCTTGTGAGTGTTCTTGTGGTAAGAACACACTTGGGTGATCTAGGTGTTAGGTGTAAGAAGATTGTGGTAATCTTCTTGTTGAGGTATTGAAGAATTTGGCATTCTTCAAGGTTGAAGATTGTGGTAATCTTCACAAGGTGCCGTTGGAGATTGTGGTGATCTTCAAGTGAGATTGTGGTAATCTCAAAGGGGGTGTTGAAGAAGAGTGTGGTGCTCTTCAAGGTGTTGTAAGTTGAATTTGTATTAATTGTGGTAATTAATAAAATTCTTTTTCTTTTTCAAAACACATCCCGGATATACTGGGGTGGTAGTATATTAGGCCCTAGGTGGGTTGAACTACTATAAATCGACGCGTGTTATTTACATTCCGCACCTTTATTATTGTCTTGGCTTGTTTTGTTCGAAAAAGAGGGAGAAATCGAAAAAATGGAGATAATCTATTCACCCCCCTCTAGATTATCGTAGTCGCTTGGACTTACAAAGATGTCCTAATAACTGTTATAGGTTGGAGCATCACAATTCATGTCACAACATGAGTCTGGAAGAGACCAATTATATGAACCACGAAATTGAGCAATTGATAAAGTTTGAGGATACATGTTCTATTCTGGAAGTATCGAAGCATAAGAAAAATTCCATGTCGCAATCCATGTTGCAACATGACTGTCCGACATCAAACCTAAAACTGCCAGAAAATCTAAAAAGTGATAGATATGTTATTCGGACCAGATAAATTGATCATTACAGAAGTACCCCAGGGAAGTGTCTCTTACTTGATAACAATATCATATCTTCATCTAATTATGCCTCTCTACTTTGTTTGAAGTGTGTGAATTTTTCTTACGGAAAACCTAAAAAATATGTGAATGTGATTTGTAATGGGTTAAGAGCATATAATATTTCTGAAAATCCAACACCTCTCTCTTGGGCAAAACACATTGATACGTGGAATCACTTTATTAGAGAATTTGTTGAGAGTGGAACATTATTAATTGAGCATGTTTCGACTAAGAACAAAATGACTGACATATTAACCAAGGCTTTAGAGGCAGAAAGATTTATTTCTTTAAGAAAGTTGTTGGATATTTGCATTATATGATGCGTGTTGTATTGCATTCTTCTAGTTTGATGGGTTCTATTTTATTTTTTTTTTCCGCATCATTTAGGATTGCATTAGACATGCTGCATAATGGTACTATATTAATTTGGATTTTCGTGAAATCTTTTTCTTGACCTCAATCTGAAATGACTTAATTGAACTGTTTAGCCTTAGAATCTTGATGATTTCAATATTGCTTCATGTATATTCAAAAAAAAAGGGGGGGGGTCAATTGAGGTTATACTCCTCTAGTTGTTGCTGTTTAGTAACTAGGAGCATTCATGAGCCCCATGTTTGTCTCTTACGTAAAACGATGGTACAAAAATGAGTATAAAAAAAGGGATCAATCGAGGTTATACTCCTCTATTTGTTGCTACTTAGTAACTAGGAGCATTCATGAGCCCCATGTTTGTCTTTTACGTAAAATGGCAGCACAAATATGAGTATGGGAAACCACCCTAGGAGTTTTTGAAAAGAAATTCAAAATTTAAACCTAGTGGAAGAATGTCTCGAACGTCCTAGCAAAAAAAAAAGGAAAAGAAACAAGAGTATTGAAAGATTCTGGAGACTTTGGCTTGTAAGATTTATTAGGAAATTTTGGATTGTTGGTCAGATATTTGATTTCTTTGAAATTCGCCTAATAAAAATTGACATGTTTAATTTTTGTGTGCATAATTTGCATGTGATTTGCATTCATGCATTAGGCATAATCTGTTTATTATTTTTGTTTATTTTTGTTTTTCTTCTCTCTCTTGCCTTGGAAAATATGAAGGCCAATAACGTTCAAAGGAAAAAACGAGGTTCAATTTTTCCGTTGTCCAACTCTCCATGTCTCTAAGTCTGTGAAACCTTGTGAAAGTGGTTGGTGAACCCCTTGAGTTGATTAAACGAATTTAAGGAAATCTTATGTAATTTTAGCCATTTTTGCCAAAAGGGAGAGAGTAAGTGTGTGGAGTATTTAATTGAGGGGGAGCTATGCATTTCTTGTTTGAAAATGATACTATTTGATTGAGGGGGAGAATGATTTGATTGAGGGGAGTTATATATTTTGGATAACATCGTTAATTGTATTGATTGGTGTTTTGACAAAAATGACAAAGGGAGAGATTGTTAAGTCTATTTTTTAGACTTATTTATTTAATTGTCAAATTTTGTCAAAATAAATTATTATTGGTTGTTTTGTGTTTGTTTTGTACAGGAAATATATTGCGGCCAAAACTCCTAGTTGCATTAGAATTCAAAATTAATTAAAAAGAAGAAGTGTTCCTCTAGTACTACAAGACAATCTGGATGTGGACAACAGACAAATTTTCTTGTGAAGATGGACTCCTGCATGGCACATGATCAATCTTTGCATTACACGTTTTTCAATAGTTCTAATAGCAAATGGATTTATTCAAAACCAGTGTTCTAATTGTTTGGGATTAGGTCTTCAGGATGGTTATTTATATAGACAAAAGCTTAGGTTATTGGTCATGCTTTTTACGAATAAAAACAGAGCACATACCGAGAATATTAGTACAGATTAAAAGCATCCAGTTTTTGTTGCGCTCCAACATATTGATAGTTCGGGTTCTTAAAAGTTTAGCTGGAGAGTTTTTGTGTTGATCTTATATCTTTGAGTTTCAACGTACGCGTATATATTCTTCGGGAGGAAGAAGGTGAGTCTTCGGGAGGAAGACGATTCGCGATTTGGAGGCGTCCAACGGTGAAGGGAGTTCATCGAAGCGGATTTTTGGAAGAATAGTTTCGCGAAAATAAAGGGAGTTCAAGAACGGCGACGATTCAAAGAGGGAGTCTTTAAATTGTTTAAGTCCAATTATTGTACTCTGTAACTTTTATTATTAGTGGAATTATTTTTCTCTGGGCGCGGCCTCGTGGAGTAGGATTGGTTAATCCAAACCACGTTAATATCGTTTTGTTTTTATTTTTCCGTTGTGTAGAAATACCGGTGTCAAAAACGGTGTTGTAACATTAGTTACAACGTCGGTTATTCAGGTTACTGGAATTAATTTGGGGCAACAAATTATAACAGCAGTATTATGGTTTTTTTCAAAAATATGCTTTATATTCAATTTAATTTCAAATAGTTTGTAGTTATTTCAATATCAAAATAAAAACAACATAGAAATAATGTATATGTGTCTATATAAAATCTTTAAAATCGGTTCTAGCTTTGGGTCCTCGGTTCGGAGTAGTTCGGTACGGTTCTCGGTACAGTTTTTGAAAAATCTCCAGAACACCATAAATATTTTCGGCACGGTACGGTTCGGGAAAAGTCAAAAAATCAACGGATATTTTTGGTTCGGAGATCTTTCGATTTGGATATCGGTTCTATTTCGGTGATCTACAAGTCTCATGCACAACCCTAATCACTTGTAGAGTTCTGATGGGAAAATGACACAAAAATCAGACGCAGGCGGATGCACGGCCTGTGTGCGGATCACACGGCCAGACCATGTTAACGGTTTTCGTCTCTGTTTTTTACCCAAACACTTCACACGGTCATGTTACCTTCACAAGGTCGGGGGTTGTGTAACATGTCTCTCGAAAATCAAGTCGCACGAACGTGTAAAAATTAGGGATGACAATGGGCGGGGGCGGCCGGTATGGGACATACCATCCCCGTTCCCGAATCCCATTTCAAATACCATTCTCCGTTTTGGGCATCCGTGCGGGGATGGGGATTCCCCGTTCGGGGAACGGGGTCCCCGCGGGGATTCGGGGTCCAGTTTTGTATTTTTAAATAAAAAAAATATTTTTTTACTTAAAATAGTTAATAATTAAAATAGATAAAATATCATGAATCACTAGCTAATCTTATAATAACTCCACAATATAAAATACTTTAATAAATTGAGTTAAATACAACAATTTTCGAAATACAAAATTTTGTAATTTTAAAAATTAAAAATCATTATAGTATAAAACACATAATTTTTAGGGTTTAATTTTATAATTTAATAAAATAAAAATATAAACATAATTAATATTAATAATATATATGCATATATATAAATATATATATATATTGGTGAACGGGGGGACGGGACGGGGGGAATCCCGTTTCATCTAATCGGGGGGGGACGAGGGACGGGAATGGGACGGGGGATATAAATATCATCCCCGTCCCATCCCCCCTTCTGGCAAGCGGGAATCCCCATCCCCACTCCCCATCCCCGAATTAATCGGGGATTCTCCGTCCCAATTTATTCGGGTACCAATGGGGATGGTTCCCCGCGGGGATTTTGCCATCCCTAGTAAAAATCACACGTGGTCAACTCACACGGCCGTGTGAGCTTCACACGGGCAGACCGTGTGATGTGTTTTTGTCCGTTTGCTTTGTTTATTCGATCTTCTCTTCACATTCTTCAATCTTGTTCGGGCCTTCTAACTGATATCTTTCCATTTAAGCTCTGTTTCTTATAAAAAGTTACAAGAATACGCAACATCATGCCCTTCTAAGGAAACCAAGTAAAATACACTAAATATGCATGCAAATGCATCAATTATATATCATTATAAGCCCTTAAATGCACGTATATTTTACACATATCACCTAGGCGGCAAAAATCGACCAAAAATGGTAAAAATTAAAAAAAAAACAAAAAAAAGAGAAAAATAATACTATTTCTAGGCGTTGGGCCACTGCTCAACTAATGCTAAGCAATTTATGCACCCTTGGTTATAACAGCAAAAAAATGAAAAAAAATACTATTAAATATAGAAAGTAGAATATATATATATATATATGGGACATCCCACAAATGAATAGTGAATTTATATATTTGGAACGAAGAGAGTAATTATCTTATAAAAAATATTCTAAATTTAGAAAAGTTGACGAAGACTAGAGGGAGGAGAATTAGAAGTAACAGTCCGAAACGGCGTCATCACCGCGCCGTCCGGTTCCGGTTGAAAGCGTGTGCTGTGAAGAGGAAGCAAAGAGTTGACAAGACGGCCTTATGGGTCCCACCATCGACCGCCACGTATACGTCTCCTCAATCTCACGCGACACCCAACATTGCTTACATCAGCTTTGTTTGGTGTTATTTTTTTATTTTCTTTTAAAAAGGAATTTGAGCATGTATGGTAATGGGATTTTAGAGCTGCAGTCACTGATTTAGAAAAACACAATAGATTTTTACATATAGAAATTTTGTTATCAGTTATTTTAATATTGTAGTTAATGAATTATTAAATTTAGTAATAATTGATAAGTTTTGTAAAAGAATGACAAGTGATTCCCTAGCTAAAGGTATTTCAGTTGATATGTATTATAAGATTAATCAATATAAACATGAGAAGCTGAGTAAATCAAAAGATGCACACATGAGAAAAATTTCTATCGAAACAAATGGATATAGACAAAAAAAACTTATATTATAAGATTGTCTCACGGGTTTCATTGTGTAAGATGGATCCCCCACAATTCATGACCCAGTCCAAAAGAACGGTGATATTTTCATAAATATTTAGGCTTACAGGCGGTGTACGTATTAAATATTTACTTTGTCTACATTAAAAAGTATTAGTTTTTCTCAAAAAAATATAATTTTTACTCCGAAAGTATACGTTTTCAAAGTAATTTTTGGTACAAAGGCATAGTATCATTAGGGACGACGATGTCACTTTGTAATATTAAGCGGTGACATAGTATCATTTTAGACTCAAAAATATCACTTACTCGTAACACATTACTTTTTACCCTGAAAAATACATGTTTTCAAAGTAATAAAGCTAATATTATTTACCTGTAAAGTTCTCTATACACAGTCATGTTTAAGTATCACTTAAATATATATATATATATATATATATATATATATATAACTTCTAATCTGAAAAAATATATGTTTTTAAAATAACTTTTATAAATAAAGCAGAACATGATACTTATATATATACAGAAATAAATGCTTGGCCAGTTCCTGTATGAACTGCACGATTAGTGAGTGTAATAAATTAGTCAATTGGATGAACTTATGTAACAATTTTAAACAGAAGTACTAATTAGCCCATACCTTTGGGCTGGGTATCTTAACTTTAACAAACAACAATGATAACAAAGTAACATATTAATTTAATTCATGATTATAGAACTTAAAGATTTTCCACTCGTGTGGTCAAAACCTAGGAATTATAAAATTTGATTGATTTCTAATTAATGTAGTTATAGAAAGCTTTACAATTTGTAAGGGAATTTTGTTTAAATACCAGAGGATGTCCCCGACAGCCTTTCAGCATACTTAAATTGTTTGCTAAGGTTCGACAGTATGAGAAAACATATTTATAATTTATATAAGCAGAAACAAACAAAAAGAAAAGAAATGGATAATTTGAAGTCAAAGGAATGGCTTGAGATTTGATTTTTCATATTAGTTGGGTTTGGGTGAATATACTGAATTATTTGATCATACTCTGCTCTCCATTGGTAAAAGTTCTTTTAAGCTCAATTTACTATAGCATAACAAATCAAGTTATTTTGTTTGATAGAGCTCAACTAGGGTTCAACTCCATTAGTATATAATAATAAAAATATGTGAAAAGATCAAGTTATATAAATTTGATCCGTGTTCAATTCGATAAGGTTCATTCAAGTTCAGTTCAATTAATAATTAACTAAAACTCGAATATAAATTTTAAATTTGATAAAAACTCAAACAAACTTGAATAGTAACAAGTACGGGGCTCACTTGATTCATGATTTACATACCTAATTAAGAACTGTTAGGTGGGTGTATTTCAATTCTATCTTTAAAAAAAAGATCTTGCGACATTAGGTAAGACAAATGTATTTTTAAGTTTTTTTTAATAATGAAAATTGAGAACATGCTTAATAACAAATATAATCGGACTAACTCATAGATAGCTTAAGTGGTATCGCTCACTCTTTATAAGAGTGTTGATCAGTGTTCGAAACCGAGTCTTTCAGCTTTTGTGAGATTTATCCCCTCCCCTCCTCCTAACTCACTGGGGGAAAAAACTCACAGATTTTCTCTTAAACAAATGACACTTAATTTATTAATTATTATATATGGATGATTTTCTATAAAATACGTACTGAAGTCTTTCTTTTTAATTAAATTCAAAAAAATAAGTCTATAAGAAATTACTCATGAATCTAACGACACTTTGTAATTATTTTTCTAATAAAATTATATTTCTAAAATTGTTCTTAATTTGTAATTAAATTAGCAAAACTAGTCTTGGAGAATAACTCTCACATTTGGACTTGAATTCTAAAGTCACGTATCCGAGAATTTATAAAAGATCGATAATGTATGATTATTATCAATGAGCTAAATAATTGACAAATATACCCAACTTTTCGGGAAAAAAAGACTTCACTTTATGTTTTCGGGTTTTTTTTGGATAATTTTACACTCATGCCTTTGTTGGATACTTTTTATGTTTTTTTCGATTTTTTTTGTTCATGTATTGTTTTTTATGTTATTTCTATTATTTCGTGTTTGTTCTATATTGTTTATATTATTATTTGGTTGTTTTTGTGTTGTTTCGATGTTTTAATACAGTTTTTACCTATTTTTATACTCTTTTTTGTTATCATGTGCAGTTTCTACATTGTCTCTATTGTTTTTGAGTTGTTTCTATATAGTTTTCTACGTTGTTATGTTGTTTCGTAGTTACGTTGTTTCCATATTGTTTTCGATGTTTTTCAATGCACTGGTTCAAAAAATTGTATTTTTTATTCATGTGTTGTTTTATATTATTTTAATAATTATTTGTTTATTTTGTATATTTCTTGATTGTTTATAAAATTTTAAATATAAAATTAATTATTTAATAGTGGCAGAAAGTGCATTTCACTTAATTTTTTTAGTTGAAACGTGTTTCAAACATGTTCGAAAGAACCTTGAAACAACAACGTCAAAAAATTCGGGAAAAATGGCGGTAACATAAAAAACTAAAAGAAAAAAAGTAGGAACATAAAAATATTCCGAAAAAACCCCAGAATCATAAAAGTGTCATTTTATTCGAAATGTTTGGCAATTGTGTCCTTAACCCGTTATCAATTGTTGAGAAACGAGAAGAGTGCTGTGGGCCTTATTGTACAACCCAATTCTGCTTATTGGGTTTGACTGCAAATGATAAAAATCTAAACATTGACATTTGATTACCGAGCTTAGTGATGGTGGGCTTGACTTGAATACCAGCCCATGCAGATGGATAATGGATCATATATAATGGACTACATGTAACATGCTAATACTCAGAATTTTATTGATCCAACTTAATTGGATCGAAATTAAGTATTAACTCACTCGATTTATTTATGAATTACACGATCAAAAATATAATAGGAAGACAAAAATTTGGAAAAAATAACTTAAAATATAGTACTCACAATTAAGATTGAAATCAAACTCAATCCAAATGCAGAATGGTCTAGTCACGATATATTTGAGTTTTTTTCATTTCTGTTTACAAAATATTATATATATATATATATATATAGAGAGAGAGAGAGAGAGAGGGAGAGAGAGAGAAATGTATTTTGTATAGAGTTTTAATAGTATTTATTTTTTAAAATATAATTTTTATTATGATATATATCCATTGTGGATATTCACACCAAATTGCTTCAGCAAATGATTTATGACTTGCGGTAATTTCTGCGCAAATGAAGCAAAATTTGCTTCAGTGAGACCTTGCCTTGCAAATCGCTTTTGTAGTAGTGTCCGGATGACCGCTTTATCGATTAAATTGATTTGCAGCTACTTCTATTGCATCAGCGCCTATGCAACCAGGAGCTTTTGTAAACTATAAATAGGAGCTTCCTTTTGTTTTGTAATTCATTCATAAATCAATGAAATTTAAGTTTCTCTCTATATCTCTCATATAATCTTTATGCACAATTATTTTATAACACGTTATCAGCACGAGTATTGCTCGAAGAAAGGTTAGTATAATTGAAATTCAAGTTTTCTTTTATACTAATTATATTTATTTTGTTTGAAGAAAATGGTCGGAATCGAAAAACAAAAATTTCAGATCCTTGATACCAGTAGTAATAATTATTTATCATGGTGCCTCGATATCAAATTACATCTTCAAGGGTTAGATCTGGCAAAAATCCTAAACTATATAGATATCGAGAAGGCAAATGAAAAGGATGAGGCCAATGCTACGATATTTATGTGCTATCATCTATCCAATGATCTGAAGGATGAATATATACAAATAGAAAGGTCATCTGAGTTATGGCACAAGCTCAAGGAAAGATTTGATCACTCCAGTACAGTGATACTACCACAAGCACAATACGATTGGCGATTCTTTGAGGCTCGAGGACTTTAAGTTCATTGCCGCCTATAATTCTAAGACTGCTTGATGTTGAATCTTTCTTGCTCTTTGCGGGACAAAATCATCGAAATATGATAAATTGGAGAAAACTTTCTCCACGATGCACATGTCTAATGTGGTGCTTGCAAAATATAGACAACGCGTCAATTTAAGACCTATTCGAATTAATTTATGTTCTTCTTACGGCAGAGAGGACTAATGAGTTGCTATTGAAAAATCATGATTTGCGACTTTGTGGGTCACAAGCAGTGCCAGAAGCACATGCTAGCTGTAATAGAGCAAAGGGTTGATTTAGAGGCCATGAATATACACCTTGTCGTGGTGCCCGCAGGGACGGTGGACGCGGTGGTCCCTGTGGAAATACTTACAGAAATGACCGAGGTGGAGGTAGTTATTCCCGCTATAATAGTTATTCGGTCAAACAAAGGCAACCATTTCAAAGAAACTATGGAAATGAAAAAATGCATGTGGAAAGATCTAGGGATGGTCATTGTAACAGATGTAGGATATCTGGACACTGGGCTAAATTTGTCGTATTGTCCAACACCTGGTAAATTTATATCAGGCATCAAAGAATAATAAAGGAAAGGGTGTCCAACATGTTACTGAGGCAGCAGGGCCTCTCAATGCTATTGAAGCTAACACATCTGAAATCATGTGTGATCATAATTCCATCCAAGATGGGAAATCACTTGAGCTTTCAGACTTCTTTGGGGATCCCAATTCAAGGCACAAGATGCCGAACGATGGAAAAATGCTCTTTTTGATGAAGAAAGCAACGACACTATAATGGAGGGTGGCTACGAAGAACCTCCAAACTTTGATGAAAAGATTGATGGTTATGACGACGCCACCTATCTTTGATAAGGAAGATGACAATGCAATTTCGATTTGTTGAATACGAAACATTGTCGAAATTTGACACGGAGGATAGTAGTTATGACAGACCATCAACTTTCCACAAAGAAGGAAGGTTATAAAATACCCTTGTTTGCCCATGTGTTTTTAACAAAAGATCGGATAACGGATTTGCTATCATTGTTGTTTATGTCCATGACATGAATTTGATTGGAACTCCCAAAGAATTGCCATTGCTCTTGAATATCTAAAGAGAGAGTTTGAGGTTAAAGATCTTGGAGGAACTAAACTTTGTCTTGGTCTTGAATTGGAACATAAAAATCATGGAATACTTATTCATCAATCTGCTTATACCAAGAGGTTGCTCAAAAGATTCAATATGGACAAATCTCATCCTTTAAGCACCCGGTTTCCATACGTAATTTAGATCCCGAGAAAGATCCTTTCCTACCAAAGGAACATGGTGAGGAAATATTAGGTCCGTAAGTACATTATCTAAATGTTTTAGAGCATTGATGTATTTAGCATAGTGCACTAGACCGGATATTGCTTTTTCAATAAGTCTACTTGCAAGATACAATTAGCCAACCCGGAGACACTAGAATGGAGTAAACACATTTTTCGTTATCTCAATGTAACTTTAGATTTAGGCTTATTCTACTCAAATGAAGCTACTAACTCGAGTTAGTTGATTATCTTTGATCCGGGGTATAGATGTGATCCGCACAAAGCTCGCTCGCAAACAAAGTTACTTATTTTGTTATAACGGCACATCTATCTCATTGAGATCTACTAAACAAACTTTGGTGGCTACATCTTCTAACCACTATGAGATAATCGCTATTTATGAAGTTCGGTAAAGAATGTGTTTGGTTAAGATCGGTTATAACACATATACAAAATTCTTGCCAATTAACACCAAATACAAACACTCATACTATCATTTATGAGGATAATGCAAAGATGCATAGCGCAAGAGAAGGGTGGATATATAAAAGGAGATAAGACTAAGCATATTTCGCCAAAAATTTCCACACACATGAGCTCCGGAAAAATGGTGAGATAAACATTCAAAAATTCGCTCCCAGCACAATCTAGCCGATCCACTTACAAAATCCTTGCCGACATTTACATTTGAGAAATTGGTATACGACACTGGGATGAGAAAAGTTAATACGAAGCAAGATTGAAAGCTCAACTCGCATCTTATATTATTTGTTTTTCGGGAGCGAAAATCATACAATGTGCGCATGTACTCTTTTTCCTTATGTCCGGTTTTTTATCCCATTGAGTTTTTTCCACTTAAGGTTTTTTAACGAGGCAACTTATGCACATGGTTGATTTGAGCTTAAAGGTGTTAATGAAACATATTCTATAGTGAATATCCAAGGGAGTATTATGATATATATCCATTGTGGATATTCACCACTGTTCCAACAACTTATGTCTTGCGGTAATTTACTGCGGAAATGAAAAAGAACCCCGCTTTCAAACTCTTGCCTTGCGATTGCTTTTGTAGTAGGCAGTAATGCGACACCGCTTCATCGATTAAATTGATTTGCAACTACTTATTGTGCCGGTGCTGTATGCAACCAGGAGCTTTTGTAAACTATAAATAGGAGCTTCCTTTTGTTTTATAATTCATTCGAAAATCAATGAAATTTCGCTTTCTCTCTATATCTCTCATATAATCTTTATACACTATTATTTTATAACAATTTTTAATATATTACAATGGAAAAGGAGTTTAGTGGGTCTATGTATCGAGTTTGGCTTTTGGGGTGTGGTGTGGACAAAGCTTACTTGGTCCATTGTCATCTCTTACGGTCATTGTTCGAAATCTCGTGTGTAGGCGCTAGGCTCCCTTTAGTTGGCTATGTGTTTCTTTTGATTAGGTCCCACCTAATTCAATATACACCTAATCCGCCAATGCATGTTTAGGCGTTAGCCCCAATATATAGCATGTCTAGCGTAACCGGATTTAGGTTTCGAGAGGCCCGGAGCAAAAAAAAAAAAAAAACAATAATGGAGGCCCTTGTGTTTACGTAAAAAAATTAAAAATTATAAAAAAATAATATACAAATATAATTTCATTGATTTAACATATAAAATACTTATTTCAAAAAAATGATTATCATACTCCAACTTTAATGTTTTGGTTTCATTAAATTAAAATTACAAAAAGATCGCTTAATATAATTTACCATAGAAAAAGACAAAAACAAAAAAGCTATTAATGAATTAGCTATGAAAAATTGATATTCTTGTATTTCTATCTACAACCCATCAATCAATCTTTCATAACCAATTAATTACTGAAATTTCACTCTCAATTGAAATCAAAGACAATGCTAAGAAAAACACAATGGTTAGAAATAGAAAAGGGAAAAACAAAATTCGTTTTTGCAAGTCATGACTTTGAACTCATGACCTCCAAAGTATAAAACAAAACTCCTACCAATTTACCACCTTACATTTTTGTCAATTATTTCAACCTTTGTAAATATATAACTAAACAATATATACACATGTATAAAAAAAAAAAAAACTCCGGAGCCCTTGGCCGGAGGGGGGCCCTGTCTTGTGACACCACTGCGCCACCCCAGGGCCACATCCAATTGTCAGCCCCAAGATTTCTTAGTCTTTTTAGAACACTTTTTTATAGTAATATATTGGAACATTTTATAGTTTCATAATTTATTTTTGTTTATTGATCAATCAATTTGTTTAAACTTGAAACAAGAAAAAAATCTCAATATGACCCTAAACATAGACAGTTTTCTCCATGTTGGGACATGAGTCAAAACTTGCACTTGCTAGTTCGATTATTGATTTCTTGAGAGTTAGAGGGTGTTTGGCTAAACTTATTTAAAACATTTTATAAGATCCTACATCTGATAAGCTGTTTTAGGAGCTTATAAGATGTTAGATCTTATTTTAAAAATAAGTTGTCGAGTGTGTGGATAAAATAAGATATTTGAGCTTATATAAAATTTGTTTTTTATATCTTATAAAATTATTAAGTATATTTTTGTCTTTTGAATGTTTGAAATAAGGAGCTTATAAACTCTTTTAAAAAAAAGTTGGGGTGGAGATATTTTTTTAGGAGCTTATAAGCTCTCTGACAGCTTTTTTGAGCTTATAAGCTCTTTTGGAAAAAATTACCAAACACATTTTAAGAGCTTATAAGCTATTAAACATCTTATAAGCTATTAAACATCTTATAAGCTCAGTCAAACACCCTCTTAACCTCCTCGCCAAAATTCCCATTTTTAAAGGAAAAGAAAAAAAGAAAAACCAATTTAAAGCCCTCTCCAACTTAATAAAATACTCTATTCATACATGTGTGTGCTTACATATTTTTATATACATATGTATATGTATGTATATATTGTACATATAATATAGAGAGAGAAAAACTTAGAGAGAGAGGAAATAACTCAAACCCCTCTCTCTATGTCAGAGACACTGACCACAGTCCTTCTATAGACAAACTCTACTACACCACAGTAAAGCTTCTTCATCGGAATTTTGAAACTTGTTGCTCCAAATGAATCCCAGCAAAATTGAGGAGGATCTATTCCACCACCTCGGTCCACCGCCGGGCCACCATGACCAGTTCATGGACCCTCGCCACGCTCAATCCCAGCCTTCCATTGACGACGACGCCTTCTCCCTCGCCGAGATCGACCTCTTCCGCGACGACGAAGATGACGACGTAAGCCCCACCTCATCCGACGCCGAAATCCCTCTCCCTCCTTCAAACGGCGCGGTTCCCTTTGAGAACCCTAATTTGCCGAATCCTCCCTTAATCAACCATAGCAAGGGACCAATTCATCACCCTCCGTTGTGCATTAGCCCCGAGCCTCATATTTCCTCCCAATTCTACACATTTAATAAGGAGTCGCATGCCCTAATGATTCAATGTTTGATTGAGGGACGATTAGCGACGCCGGAGGAGATCCGAGGCGCAACTCCGCCTCCGCTGCTTTCCAGCTGGCGCTCGGTGTGGAAGGATCGGAACGAGGATACTGCCTATTTGACGGCGTGGAAGCGCATCCAGGATAAGCTCACTGTCCATGTGTCGGAATCCGCTGCCTGCATCACCGGTAACAATAGCCATTTCCTTTGTTTCAAGAACAATTCCAGTCAATATGTTTCACATGTTGATCAGTGGCAGGACATAGTCATGTCATTCCATAGTGATGCGGATTTTAAGCACTTAGGGTTGAAAGAAACTATAGAGAGAATTAAGCAGGTGTGGACTGTAGGGGCAAAATTTTACGGATACCTGAGAGTTATATTAGGACTTGTGTGGCTGCTTGCCCTGTTTGTTCAGACGAGTCTTCTGGGTGCGCACCAAGGTCTAAGAGGCGTAGGTTTGAATATACGGAGTCTTTTGACGTGCCCGCCAAGGAAGTGCCAGTGAAGTTGCAACAATTGGCAGCGAAGCATAAGGTCGTGTTGTGTATACGACAGAAGTATATTAGGTATAAGCCATTTATGGCTGAGGTCAAGGATTACGCATGCCATAGGGCAGGTGAGCCGGCTTCCTCGAAAAATCACGGATTCTGAAAAGGGAGCCGTATACGTCAAACGATGTGGATGTGGGTTTCGTATAAGGGCGATAGTTCCAATATCAAATTATAATGAGAAAGATAAGACATTTGTCTATGAGGAAGAGGGGACAGCTGTGTTTAAGCTTTATGCGGTGCATTCAGGACATGAGCCAGGGCCGTTGGATGGGAATGCAAGGATTATGCATCGGATGGTTGGACATAAAGGGGGTTTTCTGATGGATCATGAAACTGTGTACGGGATGGCTGAGGATGGGGAAAATGAGGGTTTTGGGTTCTTAGGAAAGGACTCCGGAGATCTACAGCATTCAGTTTTGCAGCAGGTGCAGGAATTGAGGAATGAGTTGGGGTTGCTGGAGGGTAGGATAGGGAAAATCCCACCCCCATTGTTGGGTTCTGTGTCACGTGAGCTCTTTGAACTCGTGAATAAGCTAAGAAATGTTGCAGATGACGGATCAAAATCTGTTGGGTTGTTGACAGAGAAGCAGCATCTGGATGATGTGTTAGTGGTGGAGCATGATTTGCCAGATTGGGTTGATGATCATCATACAAGGATCTATGGGGATGGCAAGGACCCAGATGGTATAGAAGATGATGAAGCCAGCTTTGGAAGAACTCTTGGGGAGGTTGCTTCTTGGGATCAGATGAGGACAGAGTGCAGGAATGAGAAGGATCTTCTCGGTGAGACTTGTAAAGAGGAGAAGTGGTTGAAATGTGGCGAGTTTGATCAGAAGGGAATTCTTGGCTGCAGTAACCCTAAGCTGATCAAGCCCTTAAGGCATGATGAAGCAATAGATCCAGATGTAGGTCTTGCTGGTATACATGTAGATAGCTTCTACCCTGAAAATCCAAAATGGTTTGACTCACCTTGTGGACTGGATCCCGGAGCAGATTGTGGTGATGGTGGATTCAGACATGGGTAGAGACAACTTATCTCGGTGAACCCACTCTAACCTAATTCTGAGTTTTTTTGGTGTCATTCATCATATTTTGATGTTGGAAGTGGGCTGTACATTTGGGTACACAGCTTGAAGGCTCTTACATTTACAGTCACAGTACTTTAAGTGTCTTTATTGCTTGTAATTTGTAAAGTATTGCCATTTTGGCTTCTCTGCATATACTTTAAATGACTCTGAGTTGACCTTGTTTGATTTTGAATGAAACTTGAAGTTGCTAATATGTTATGCTTAGTGCCTGTGCAGTGCCCCCTTCAGCTTTATTTGGTGTTTGTGCTGTTTTACTAGACGTAATTCTATTTGTTGAGATGCATTTGGTGTGTTATTTTTTTACGCCTCAATTTCTTATTTGCACAATGTGCCTCTGTTAAGAGAAGTTTCGTTTAGATTATTAAGTTGCTACAATTGATTAGTTAATTGTTTTCTTGATTTATTCCATATTTATTATCGTAGGAGATACTAACAGTATGTAACATTTAGAATGTGAATCCCAATTCTAGCACTTCTGTGTTTGTTAGGAATTTTAATAATTTTTGTAAATCTGTGATGGACAAAAAAGCATATGCTCCCACTTTCTCTTTGGTACACGGCAAGATCCTGCATGTGCAATGTAGTTATAGTGTTTTCGATCACTTAGTTCCATGTATTTATGTTGTTTATGATGTGGCTTAAATTCCATATATTGAATTGGTGGTCATGACCATTTGTTAGTAATCTATGGCATCTCTTTAAAGAAAGAGGTGTTTTCTTGTGTGTCTGCATGCAACTTATTTGCATCTTTAAAATCTCTTTCCTTTATCTGTATATTTTGTTTCCGGCTTTTTATGTAAGTGATAAATAAGCTCATTCAATAATCTCATGCTCACACTGTGATGGGCTGATTCTTGGCTTTCTGAAACTGAGAATTTGTTTTGCCTTTTGTTCTTGGGAAAGATAACATTATTTGAACTAGATCAGATGATATGAACATTCTAGTGATGTTGTAATAGAGAATTCATTCTCTTTTATTTTATTTTTCAATTGTAAAAGCTCTTTCCATGTTTTCTTAAACTATAAAAACTGTTTTCTTGTTTTCTTTGCAGTTGGCACACATCTTAGATAGCCTATCATGTGGTACCCGAAGGTCTGTTTCGTCTGGCTTATCCATGTCCTAGGCAGAGCTGTGTGTAATTTAGGGCAAATGCTGTAGACAAGTTATATGATGAAGAGATTGGCGAGTTTGATACAAGTTAAAAGCATACTTAAGCTAGTTTTTAAGTTTTATGGTATCAAAAGAGAGCATCTCCTGTTGTTTTTTTGAACGTTAATTAAGAAAATATGTTTGTCTTATTAATGATTGGCTCAAGATACCTAGGAACCAGTAGATACCCATGAGTGGGATATTTATCATTGAGTAACTATGGGAAATAAGTAAGTCTGATGCTGACGGTAAAAATGTAAAACTGGTTTAAATGCTAGAATTAATGATGATTATTAAGTTACTAACAAGCTGTTTATACATTATACACTGCTGGATCATGGCAATGCATTAATTATGAAGTCGACGACATACTTGTCAGCAGGGACTGGTAAATTAGACCAATCTTTCTCTGGGATTCTAACATTGGCCCATTTTTTTAGTACCCCAGACAATCCAATTTATGTATTAAGTCATTGATCAAGATTGCGACTTTTGGGTCAGTCAGACCATTCTCTTGAGCCATTTCACATGTTGATCAGTTTTGATATTGTTAAAAGCTTTTGTTATATTAACAACTTTATTTCTATATCCCAAGAATGTTAAAGCATCATATTGCAACTGATAGCTACAGTGAGACTTAAATGTATGAGAGTTTTGAAGTTGTTTGAGTGGAGGTGGGATTAGGTTAATTGTACAATTAAGATTGACATGTGATATTTAATGATAATTCCCTGCTCTTGTAAGTGAATCGCTTTGACATTTGATGTATTTTATGTTCCAAAAAAAAAACCAGAGATTTTATGTTTCCATTTGGTTAAGCAACAATGATAAGATGAAATGTACACTTTTGGCTTGGTGTTGTTACTGCTTCTAGTAATGACACTTTTCTTTGGCTTCTTACCAAGGAATTTTCACTTTTAGAACAACTCAACCTTCCATGGTTGGCTGTTGGCCTTTGATTTAGAAGTTTTTGGCTTTTAATATTTCAAATGATAAGTAAATTTACGTAAGATGTTATTCATATATGTGCTCTCAAAATTCAATTGATCTTAAAATCTATTATGCTTATAAGATTGATTCGATTTACGTAGAGAGAGAAAATAAATACTATAATGAAGAGATTTTCACCTTAACAATGAAAGTTTAAGTTTAAACCTTGTCGAGGTGTAATAAATGTGTCACCACTGGATGAGTTGGCTTCTAGCAATGTGCTCTATGTTCTCGTTCATTCAAATGTGTCATTTATGTCTTCACGCTATCATCCATAATTTGTTCTCAATCTTTTTTCCAGCTGTGGCACAGAAAAAGGTTGATTGGGCACATACTTAAAATGTCATGAGTTCTGAGTCTCAAGGTAAAATCAGTTACTTTACCTTTCAATTTCTTAGCTGGAATATAAATTAGAGATGTTTAAGGACAAATAGAGGTATATACAAATCTATTTATGAACATATTCAATTTTTCTTTTTTTTTTTTTGAATTAATAATATTATAATTTACAAGATAAATGATGAATTTCTATTGGATAGGTTCGGCAATCTTATTGAGAGGCATAATTGATGGCTACACACCCATGAAAGTCATGTGAATTTGAAAGGTGTTTTTGGAAAATAAATGCTACCTAATTGGCAACTGTAGATGCTGGATGTGGGAATCTGCTTTTACCAGGCCTCCACATCATTACAGGTAGCTTACGAACAACATTTAAACTTGTATACCCCCAAGAGCACCTAATTCATTATGTGTCTGTTTTTGTTTGTATGTGGCTCTCATGGCATATTCTGGACACTAGGAGTGCACAGGATGCATTATGTGTCCACGCAATCTTTGCACAAGAATGAGGACAAGAGCAATGTGTCATTTAATTTTCACATATGAGGTCAATGACTCTGCATAATGACAATTATTAATGATAATAATGTTTCTCTTTTCACAATTCAACCCTCAAATGACTCTTTAAGTTATGTGTGTCCTTCCAGGCATCAAAACTGATCTGTATGTCCAATGAAGTAATAAATGTGTGAAACCATTATTTTAATCTTTCTTACAAGTTGATTCCACATTTTATTGTATTTGATTGTCACTCACCATTGTTCTCATACTCACCATCGTGATACCTTATTATGCATGATTATCTTAATCTTGTATGCTGTTCCTTTTATGCTTGATTAGGACGGAGTCAGATGGAGATGGTACTTAGATGCTTTTCTTGCTCCGAAGTGCTATATTTTTATATATGATGTGAATGTATGTATTCCAGAATGTGACTTTGGGATTTAAATTTTTGCCCGTCATTTTTTTTTGTGACTTATTCTCAAAGAAGCATTCGGTGCTTACAAGCTATTTATAGAATTTGATCTGTGTGATTGAAAATCCTTGACATGATTGACGTAGTCCAAAAAATCAGAATCTCAAATTTTTATTTTTGCAACTAATACCTGCTTGATATTTTTCTACAGATACTAGGACGTAGCACTCTATGCTTCAACATATATTGCTGCCGCCTCTACTTCGACATCATTTTCACCCCCAAACTCAATATCGAGTTCCTCACCAGGTCCTCTTCTTCCTCTTCCTGGACTAACGGCATAGCTTAAACTGCTATGCCGTTAGTGTACGAAGAGGGCCCTAGTGAGGAACTCGATATGGAGTTTGGGGGTGAAAATGATGTCATTCTGTTTGTGAGCAGGCTCCACGCTGATACATACAGGTGATGAACAGGTAGCTTGGTGTAATTTTAGAAGTTGAGAATCTAGCAGTTTCTTGATGAGATCCATTTGGAAGAAGGCTCCAACATTGTTTATGAACACGAAGAATATCACAGCTTTGAGGTCTTTGTTGACTGTTAAGGCCTCATACTGTATGGAATCTTCTACCAAGTGAGTAAGATTTTGTGCTTTGTTAGAAAGCTGAATGCACCATTTATGGTCAACGGCTTTTTCCCTTTTTAAATTCTTTCATGGCCGCTCATCCTCATCATAAAAACATGGGTAAATTACAAAAACTACCCTGAGGTTTAGCCTAATTACATAACATTCCAGTTATCTTACAAAGCCCCCTTATGGTATTACAAACACTCCCTCGAGGTTTGTATTTAAGTAACAAGTACCTCCTTGAGGGTGCAATTTGTAAAATAGAAACAAATGTCATGTGAGTATTTGTGATTTTGAAAGATAGTTGAGTCTTTTTGTAATTATACTAATCTGAAAGGTATTTCTGTAATTAATCCTAAAAAAAATTATGCTTAACACTTCCTCGGGTGGACCATTGCAGTTGTTGGAAATGCCTTCCATTGGATGGATGCTCGGATAAACTAAAGCTGTGCTGTTGACTTCCTTGATTCCAGTGAATAGTTTCTTATTTGAATTCTTTTCTTTCTGTCTGCTCGTAGATGACTTTGGCAGTTTAGAAAGATATGTTTGCAGGGTTCATTGACTCTCTTTTCTCTTTCTTTCTTTCTTTTTTTTTTTTTTTTTTGCTCCTTAAAAATGGTGTATATGAGGGTTTTGGCAGTGGATGACGTTTTTATGCTAGCAGGTATAATTTCATGTACTTCAGGCTCTGGAGCTGTTCTCTATTGGTAATGTTTCTGATGAAATGATTGCTCTTTGCAGTAACTCTATATGTCTGTCTTGATAAATACAGAAATAGGTAAGAGAAATGTCTTATATAAGCTAATCATTCAGTATTATTGCAATTTGTGGCCAAGTTCTATGTGCTGTTACTTATTGTCTTTGGAAGTGTTTGACCTGGATTTATCAATGTTTCTTTTCCCCTTTTTTGGGTATTGTTTGAAGTCTAAGCTTATTTTCCCACTCTTTGAATTCTGAAATATGCATTACTACTGTATTTCAAAATAGTTTTGCGCAGTTATTTGATTCTCACTTTCACTAATGAAGATTCCGATGACTTGCCGTTAACAGATGCTTTAGATGGACCCTATATTTGATGATCATTTTGGTGTGAAAATCCATTCCTTTTACTTTTATATACTCTTTTCTTTTTGATGAGTTAATATGATAAGATAGTTTATTGGCATCATAACGGAAAGTGAGACTTGCTTTTTTTTTTTTTTTTTTTTATTTCCTTCAAGACACTTGGAAATGAGTCTTTGTGGGTCTGATAGGTTGAGCTAGGTTACCTAGGTATCACCAATACTTAACCTCGGTATTTTTTTTAGACTGCAAACACCGAATCCCAGTCCCGAGCAATGAAGAAATCTTTGTTTTTTTTTTTTTTTTTAACGAATGAAGAAATCTTTGTTATGAGGTCTATTTTATTCAATAATCTTTGTTTGAGGTCTAACAAGATTTTAATGTGTCCAGTATGACAAGCCGAAAACATCTACTCTAAGGCATGATTGGTATGAATGAAAGGAATTAGATTGGAATGGAATGAATTTAGGAATGAAATGACACTAGGAATGGAATGATGTAGTATTACTATTCCTATGATTGGTATGTACAAAGAATGGAGAAATGAATGGATGACGATTTTTTACTTGATTTAAATATCTTGATTGGTAATTATAAATGAATGATAGTAATTGAGAAAAATAATTTTAAAGTATCAAATTCTCTTAAATAAAATTTTATTAAATATGTTATCCGTAAATTGATATAAGATTATTTTAATGTGTAAATAATATATATATATATATATATATATATATATATAGGAGGGGTTATATGAGACCACCTCATAGGGTGAGTCCATGGGGACCAATCCTACCACATATCTAGATTTTTTAATGGTTGTGATTTTAGATGAAAACCTGCAAATTACACGCTGCAAAATAGGGGGAGGGGCAAATTTGTAATCCCACAAAATTTCCCAACAAAAACGGATTATGTTACTTTTATAATCATCTTCTCCAAATCAATCCAGCAAAATCAGCGTGACATACAGTTCTCTTCCTTCTCTTCCTTCTTCATCGAACGCTTCTCATGAAATAAGGTGAACCAGCAACGCTAGCTTGAGTAGAACACAATTTTTGCTGCGTAATTTTGTGGAGAATCAATCGCGTATCATGATGCATGCAGAAGAGATGAACAACATATTTGAAGGATTTCTCACATCGCTTGGAGAAGGTATGTATGATATCGATCATATTATGTAGATATAAATCAATATCGCAATATGATGCTAGCTAATCTGCAACGCAATTCATAATTCTAAAAAAACTCTCAACAAAACTCTGTAGTCGTATATTTGCATATGAATGCAACTTTGTCTGCTTACGTAGTATCATCATACTGCTTATGAAAAGCATTAATTCGTTAGAGTGTTAAAAACTGCAAAAAATTATCATGAAAACATGCTCTCAAAAATCATGCATGTGAATAATTAATTTGTTGCTTATGAAGAAAAGCGTTTACGCTTATGCGATTGTTATGTTGCTTGTCAACACGTGTGTTTCATGATAATATGATTGCTTATGAAGACACTATGATTTGCTTATGAAGATCTTGAGTAGTGCATATTAACAAGCAAAAAAGCGCTAAAATAACTTATTGTCACCTATATGCCAGGGAGCAAAGACATGAATATACCTCGAGAACGACTTGAAATATCGGGTGACTCTACGAATCTTGGATACCCGAATGTGAACAACAAATCAAACCTAAACAATCAATGGTCTTTGATAATTTGGTTGAGGGGTGCAATTCTACGAAAAATATGGCCAAAGTGTTGGTTTTGATGTTCGAATAAGTACAACAAAACGCTTCGGAGTGAAACAATACGCTGCGTGCAATACATTGTATGCAACAAAGAGGGTTCAAGCATGTTGCAAAATCACGAGAAAGAGGATAACAACAAATTTAACGAAACCTAGTGAAAGTTACAAACCGGACATAGAACCTCGGGGCGAGTCGGATGCAATGCTCGTTGTATATTCGAATATGTTGAAAATGGAAGATACAAGGTAAAACACTTTGAGGAGCGGCACACACACACAATACCTCATACCGGAAAAGTTCCGAAAATTTTTGAAGGTTAACGAAACCTCAATTTTGGACACCAAAGAATTCATCATAAACGTGCGAAAAGCAAATATTGGAGATGCAAAATCTCATCGATTGTATACACAAATGGTTGGGGGTACTCTAACACGTGCCTTGCAAATTGATTTTAAGAATTTCAAGAGAGTTGAAAGCATATATTAGCGGGGCGATGCACAACTAGTCATAGATAGGTTTCTCAAGAAGATGGAAGTCGATCCGGTATGGCGTTCAACTACGACGTCGGCGAAAATGAACAATTGACCAGGACTATTTTGGGGTGATCCAATATGCGAGATAAACTACACCGCATTCGGAGATGTCATATCATTCGATGCAACATACAACACTAATAGGTAACTAGGCTAACCAATGCATTCATTATATTTCGTCTTGCTTGTATAGTGTTGACATGCGGATATGAAGAACATAATTTATGCATACATCATAATATCTATTGCTTGTGTAGTGTTAACATACTCGCTATAAAGAACATGTTTTATGCTTGTATAGGTACAAAATGGTGTTTGCTCCATTTACCTGGCATTGATAATCATAAAAGATGTGTAACTTTTGCATCGGGGTACTACCGAAGGAAGATGAAGAATCCTACATATGGTTATTCCAAAAGTTTATGGAAGCAATGGGACGTGAGCCAATATACATTGTAACGGACCAAGACCTGCGATGAAGAATGCGATAAGAAGGGTTTTCAAAACACGATACATCGCTTGTGTATGTGGCACATTATGGAGAAGGTGATTTGTGAAGCTTGGGCACGCATTATTCAACGATGAATGTTTCATGAAAAGACAAAGACCTGTGCGGAATAATTGCATCGAACTTAATATTTTGAAGAAAAATGGAGCGAGCTAATGATCAATACAATTTGACTTCCCATGCATGGTTGAAGAATATTTTTGAGATTAGACGATCGTGGATTCCAAATATTTTAAAAATGTTGAGTTGGGTGGACTACTCCGAACCACGCCAAGATCTCGAGAGTGCTAACAGTTGGTTCGGCGTTTCACGAACCCCCAAGTCAACTTGGTTGAATTTTTATGCACTATGAAAGTGCAATAGAGGCTCAAAGATATGCAACAAATAAATTGACCAATGAGACAGATACAAGTGTTCAAATGCAAGACACCATTGGCAATTGAAAAGACGCAAATGTCGGTGTATACCAGGACGATGTTTTCCGTTATGAGTTCAGAAATAGTGGCATCGTGTTATAACTGTCTAATGTTAAATGTCGAAGATGCTACGGATAACCGTTCTTACCATATCAAAGACATTGGCATCGGAATGTTTACTGTTGTTTTCGATAAAAAATGGGACTTGATGCTTGCATCGCAATATGTTGATGCATTGAACTCGATATGCCGTCACATCTTGATGTTGTTCAAGGAACTTGATAAAATTCCAAAAAAATACATACTCAATCGATGGATAAAAAATGCATCGGATTCTCAGACTTTAAACATCGAATCACTTTGTCACTACACAAATGGGCGCGAAGTCGATGCAACGTTGCAAAAAATATGGTCTGATTTCCATTGTTGTGCAAGGATTGCAAAAGGCAACAAAGAACAATAGAATCTGCGGAAAAATCATTCAAGACCACAAGCGGTTGTTACTCATGCAACAAGGGATTAATCCAGGTATGTTGAACAAGCAGACATTGCTAGAGGACTTTGGTGGGACTACATCACAAGTTCAAGTTTTGCCACCAAAACAGGCCAAGAACAATGGTAGTGGCAGCCATGTTAAAAGCCGAATACAAAGCCAAAAAGAGAAAGCAATCAAGGCAAGCAAAAAGCTAAAGAGACGTTGCGGGAAGTGTGGAGACATTGGGAGCCACAATAGCAGAACCTGCACCAAGAAAGCGTAACACAATACTCTATAATCATTTTCATTACTTTATTTCCTTAGACATCATACATGGATATTTTGTTACAAATTATGTTTTTACACATGTTGTGGTGATAAACTTCATATGCATTAAACTTCAAGTACATAAGCAATGAATGAACGTTTCGTATGCAGCACACATACATTTTGCTTAAAATCCAAAAAAGCTAATACATAAGCGTCCCCCATATATTAAATCTTCCTGGCGAACTCTTGCTCTTTAGGGCCTCCTTGTGATTAAAGATCCTGGACCATATGTCTATAACGGCCGAGCACACATACTCCCCCTCCTTGAAGGATGCAACATAATCTCTCACCAACTCGACATCCCCATTCTTAAAAATTACTTCATACCTATGAGTTAAAAAACAGGATGACACAACAATACACAATACGCTTCTAAAAATTATAAAAAATAGAACAAATATAAAACACATACTGTCATGACCTCATTTTCCAACAACCACTTGAAACTAACAACTCATTTTTGTTCAACTTTGATTTCAAATCAATCACTCACAAGAAATGGAGAAATTAGAGGGCAAGATTTTTTGGGAATTCTCTTCGTTGTATAATCAATCTCACTAACCATCTCGTTGACATCCACGCCATCCTCCACCTCTTCATCCCCATTATTGCATCTAACACCACCGCTCCCGCTTGCAACATCCCCCTACATTACAACAAAAAATAGGATAAATATATTACACGTTCAAGATTCCATACATTCACCACAAAACTAATTTCAAATATAAGAAAAATAATTTTTCACCTGTTTAATCTCTGGACCTCTTTCATGTTCAGCAATAGTTTCTGGCATGTCGCGGATAATTTCACGAGATATATTAACAACATTGCCCCATCCATCATTCCGTTCATCCCGACTAACCCCGAGACTAAAATTGGGCATATCCTCAATCGTTTTTTTATACTGGTCTCTCCTACCTAGTGCACGCTCGATATTTTCGATCGCCGTGATAGTCTCAGAGTTATTCCAAAAAAGTTCATTCTCTTGAGTCTCACTCATCTGAGCGTTATCAGTCGCCTCCACACTATCCTGCCTGCTCGCGAAACCAACCAGCTTCCTTGTCGCTTCTTGAATTTTGTTAAACTGTGCAACCCTAGAAAATTCTTTTGGCGCATTCTCCAAAAATGTTATTATGTCAACAACATTTTTTGCAAGACACGACAACTTCTCCAACATCCTCACAGCATATTCCTAAAATCATATGCACATAAAACTTAAAAGTTGCAGCCAACAGACATAAACAATTATTCTTAACTACACATGCAATAAGATTGTACTACACAAGCAACATGATAACCTTACATAAGCAAAGACTTTAAAAAGGTCATATGCAACAAACTAGTACTACATAAGCAACAAATATGAACTACACATGCATGTCGAAAGCAACTGTTGAGTTAAATTCAACAATCGAACCAACTTGTGTACATGAGCAATAATTCACAACTACATATGCACCAAGATTGTACTACAGAAGCAACAATTTGCATTACACAAGAAACATGACAACCTTGAATAATCAAGCCTTAAAAGTTACATGCAACAAACTTGGGTTACACAAGCAATAAATCTGAACTACACATGCACGACAAAACATTTTTAACATCAACAGGAAACAAACTTGTACTTCATTAGCAGTGAATATAAACTATAAAAGCAAAACAGAATAACTAAATAAGCAATCATTGATTACCTCATTACTCAAACTACCAGATGGTAGCTTGGCATTGAATGAAGGTGTCTCCGTAATACACGGTAGATCCCGGGATGGACCCTCAACCTGACCCTCCAGTTGCAATGGTTGGTCAACAAAACCCTTTTCCCAAACAACCTCTATCTAACTCCTTCGTTGTTCTATCCCTCAATATCTCTCAGTAGTCCAAAAACAAAGACTCGGACCTCCTAGGAACATTACGGTGTAAAAAATAACTCGTCCATATAAAGAACTTGCAATGAAAGGAGAAAAACAATTAAAACCACACATACAACTATAAAAATAACTATTAATCGAACTTAACTTACAAATAGAAACAAAGAATGGGTCATTGAACTCGCTTTTTTTTCCTCACCGATTTCCCATTTATCCTTGGCTTTGGCAACCGAGTATTCGGTGTATACTCACACCATTCAATTTACGGATGCTACCGACATCCTCCAGGCTTTTCATTATAAGTGGATTTGCGTATCCACACGGGATTGTTCCCGATCACCGGACAATCAACCAAAACACAAAATGTCTCTTAAACCATACCCCACCGTCTTTGCAAGCTCTCATCTGCTGGCATACTTCACCGGCTGTAATGTTATTATTCTCCTTTGCAAAAAATCCTTGCCACTGTTTGAGTAGCTAGCACTCATCATCTGATCTTAGTTTTTTCTGGATTTTGATAGGGCCATTTGGGAAACCAAGAACGCGCTGTACATCACTCACATCAATGTGGATCGATTTCCTATCCGCCCATCTCAACTCACAACTAGGTGCATCAAAGTGTTCCGCCAACCAATATACCCACCGGCTCGGGAAATCTTTGATTCTCATCTCTAGCAATCCCCCAAATCCCATCTCAACAATGGCAACCCTCTGAGGGGGTTCCAAATTTACCATGGCTTCGACTAACAACTTCGGTTTTGATCTTGACCCACATCTTGGATGTTCAGACTTCTTACTCTTGCCTTTAGTCCCATCCTCTGTACTTTTTTGCCTCTTCCGGCCGCATGTTCATCTTGTAGACCCTCAACAGGTTCATCTTGTTGAACCTCACCTGAGAGTTCACTACTCAACACTTTTCTTTTGCCTTTAGCTATTGTCTTGAAAATTCAGAAAATCACACCTACAATAAAAATATACATACACATAAAGCATTACAAAATATTCTTGTATACATACACATATATTCAAGTTGTATTTTTATAAGCATGCTTTTAAAGGATCATAAGCAAGCCTATTAATTTACACAAGCAACATGCAAAAACTAACCAAGCAAATATTGGCAAAATGCATAACCATATAAAAAATAATAGAAATATGGTGTTAACGAACGCACTGCATATAAAAATCACCATATGATGCCCTGTTACAAAAATCTAAAAACTTCGCATGCACATATTAATAACTTCATAAGCAGGTTTACACAATTACATAAGCAGGGTATAAAATTACATAAGCACCATAAACATTCCAACAAAAATCAAACATAAATAATAGAATTGCGATGGAGTCAATGTATTATTACTGAACTAACTTAACAAGGAACCCTAACATCTACCAAAAGCAAATGAAAAAAGACCACAAACATATTTTTGAACACAACAAAAAAACATCAATGTGCAAACATATATTAAAAACACGCAACATCAACCCAGAAAATCATCCCAGAGCAACAAAAAACCTAGACTGAAGTTGCGAAATCGAAAGAGAAACCGCGAACTAAACCTTCATAAACCCTATACAACTGGAAACTACCTACAAATCAAAGCTTCAAACACAAAAATCGAACGAGATTACGCTTACCTTCAAAAGAACTGCTTCAAAAGAACTTCAAAACCTTCGCGAGAAAATAGAATGGAATTCTGAGAGACGAAGTGACTGATAGAGAGAATGGAAAGGTGTTTTGAAAGCCTTGAAACTCAAACGTCGTCTGAAGAGAGGGAACGTATCGTGAAGAGTGGGTAGAATAGACGTGAAGGAGGGAATAAAATCTTAGAATCGATTAAAGTGTCAAATTATCACCCTACCCTTATTAATGGTCAAACAAAAAAAAATAAACATAAAAAGACCCTAAAAATCTGACCACCCAAAATTCTTGATCTATGGTTAGGATGTGTCCCTATGGACTCACCCCAGTAGGAGGACCTATTTGATCCATATCCTATATATATATATATATATATATATATATGTGGATGAGATCTTATGAGACCATAACTATAGGTAAGAACATAAGACTCAATCCACACCATCCAACAAAATAAAATAAAAGACTAGGATTTAATGAGATTTTCTAGTAATAAAAAATGGTGGGGACCAATTAGGGGTACAATAGGAACATCAAATTCAGCAAATAATCGTTTCCAAAATCACTTTAATGAAATCTTACCATAATCACAATCTTCTTCCTCCACAATCAAACCAGGAGAAAATCAACATTCCCTCTCCACGATCATAACATCGAAACAGAGAAAACCTACAAAACAGAGAGAAAAATCGACATTCAAACCAGGAAAAACACCAAGATTGAAAATCAAGCATTGAAACACAAATCATCAAACCAACTAAAACACCAGAAAATCGCCATACACATCAATGGGATCGAGATTGCGATGTCACAAAAATAGAATTCCCCCTCCACGATCCATTCGCATCAAGGTAATAATTTCACACCAATTCATCCATAAAAATGTGTGGTTCGAATGCATGTAGTGTTGAACAATCAAAAAATTTACGACCCCAGCATCGCGGAATGGATGTATAATTATAACAAATATTGTGTGTGTTTACTATAAATATTCTGTACATAAAACTTTCTAATTATGTAAAACATAATCTCACATAACAACAAGCAATTTTTTTACTAATATGCTAGTTTACAATAAGGATAATGAATGTATAGTGTTTTTAATGTGTATAGTTATAACAAAATATTGGAACATATGAGGATTTGTATAAAAAATCATGTATTTAGTTCGTATTAATGATATGTGTGTATAGTGTTTCGAATTTGTGTATTTAGTATGAAAAATATGTATCACGTATAATGTATTCTGCAAAATACATTTTTGTCTAATTACAATGCATGTATTATATGCTTAGAGTAGTAATTATGTACACAATGGGCATTAAATATGTGTACTTATAAGACAAAGATTGGTGAGTATGATTTTGCACCATACGTTCATGTTCTGTAAATATAGTATTCTAGATTTGTATGCTTAGAGTAGTCATTATGTGCATAGTGTGCATTTAAAACGTGTACTTAAAAGACAAAAACTGCATAATACGATTTTACACCATACATTGAAAGTATGTGTACATAGTATTCAATATTTGTATATTTATTATGTAAATCTTGTGTTTTTACCGGATCAAGCTCCAGTTACACGCTTTATGTTGGTCGAGGGCTCGAAATCTCGCCAGGATCGACTAAATATTGGATCCCGAAATGGAACAAGAAAAATTCCTCGTGCCGACATGCATTTCCGTACATTGGAGGCCGGAATACAATTTTACAAGGATATGGTATGTGTAGTGGCTTCGACGTTAGGAGGTTGGGACACATAATAGCGGGACATGCCCGACCCGCACCAAAGATGCCTCCCGAGAGCAATTTGTATTTGTTATTGATTTCAATTTTTTTGTGTAATATATACGACATTGGCAAACTAAATATACATTATCGAATGCTAGAATATACATATCCAATACACTATGGAAATTTATGAGTGTTGTACATAATTCTATGTATAAACATACAATATCTGCAACCTATTTATACATTATCTGTGTTTAAACTATACATCATTTTTAAGTGACAACATCAGGATCAATATATGCATAAGTGTTTAAAAATACATATTCTTATGCGTAGTTGTACAAATTTCTATAACTACTTATACAATTTTATTGACTACGTATACAAAATACATTCGATATACATTGTATCAATTTATACATAATCTTATGCATAAATATACAAAATTAACCAAAATATGTGGCCTACTTAACTATACATAATTTTGTGCGTAAGTACACAAAATATTGTAAAACAAATACAATATTAACGTTATATGACAACATTCGGACCAAGTGTACGTAAAAAATGCAAAGTTATATTGATTAAAAAGAAAACAACTCATGTTTGATCCATTCATATCCATAATTCAACGAAACATCTAAGTCATATACAAAAAGATGAGCATAAATATACATTGTACATTGTCTATTAAAAACAGAACTACAATATTATCTTCCCCGTCCAAAACTTTCTGGCTTCTTCCATACACCTGTCCTTTAGATCATTGCTGCGGTGGAGGATTATTGCAGCCGAGTACTTCGTGCGCAAGTTAGACAGTTGAGACGAATTGTTCTTCTCCAAACCACAGTCTCATCCCTTGGTGCCACCTCTCATGTAGCTCTCCATATGCCTCATGGCATATATACCACAATCAACTTTGTTTGTGGTATCTCTCCAGGGCATGCATGGTCTAGACAGGGTACATTTACGGACAACACTCGCCATTTGCGAACATCCTTTAGTCTCCAAGTAGTCCAAAAACATCCGAACCTGCGAATATACCATGGGAAACAACTTATGTGTACATAATTTAATACTTAAGTACACAATATTACATACCTATTTAAACACCCAACAAAAATATAAACATACACTAATCATTTCAAATATTTAAGCTTATGTGTACAAATTTTAATAACTAAGAACACATTTTAACACTGATAAATACACAACATTATGGAACCAATTATTATACAAAAACAAATAACTAACTAAACATTTTCACAAAACTAAATATACATTACCATATAGCTAATTGTACATAGTTCCATAATATTATCACGAATTAACTATCCATTATCACAAAACTATATACACATTATCACAAACCTAAATATACATTATTCTATAGCTAAATACACATAATTCCATGACATATATACATGCTCGCACAAGTAACAAAATAAAGTGTTCTATAACTAAATACACATTATTACATAACTAAACACACATTATTATACACCTAAAATACATTACCGTGCAACTGAGCATACATTATTAAAAAATAAAAGTACATTCACACAAAGGCTAAATATACAAAATTACATAACTAAATATACATAATTACGTAACTATATATACATTATTACACAACTAACAACTCACTGCACGAAGGTGCCAAATTGACCATGATAAATCGGAACTGAGAAATCGAAACAAATATAAACTACAAGCAGACAACATAAGAACAACAAAAATCATAAGAAAAAGCCATTCATCAACCCTATCGGCAAGAACGAATGCAATATATGTTTATACCCTAAAATTGAATAGAATGAAAACAATAAAATCGACCAATAAAAACACAAAATAGAACCCTAACAGCAACAAACACCAAAATCGATCAGAAAAACTTACACCAAAATTGAACACTATAAGCTTGTATTGAACCTTATCCACGAGTAGTCGCCAAAAATCAGATATGTTCAAACCCTAGATACTTCAGGTGATCGATATTTTGAAACGGAGAGATAGAGGAAGCGATTTAGGTAGGATGAGATGAAGCAATTTTTTGATTTTTTTTTACGAGAGGAGATGGAGATGGAGGAGGAAGCAGTTTCGTATATTTGAAAAGAGAAAGACGAGAAAATCGTGGGATTATGAGATATCAGATTTCAATTACCAAGATTCAAAAATTAGATATTTACAAATATATCCCTTAACTTAAAGGACAAATTACTTTCCTACCCTTGCGTGCAACCACCCATGCCTAAAATTGAGAGTAAAATCTGGACCATTGATTATTAAATCAAATGGTCTAGATGTGGTCTCATGTTCTTACCTAAAGGGTTTGGTCTCATTTGATCATATATATATATATATATTTATATCTATGATATCAAAAATATTTTATATAATATTTTTAGGGATAATTACAAAAACACCCCTGAGATTTGGGCTAATTACAAAAAAATCCATAGATATTTTATAATTACAAAAAACTCCATCAGGTTTGATTATGTGTTAAATTTAAGGGGGTAACTATAGTATTTTTATAAACATCAGGAGGGTTTTGATATTTTTTTTTGCTTATGAAGGGGAAAATGTAAGATGAACCAAACCTCAAGGTTTTTTTTTTTTTTGTAATTTTAAAACTCTCCGGTTTTTATGTAATTATCCCAAACCTCATGGGTATTTTTGTAATTATCTCTATTTTTTATAAGAAAATATAGAAAATCAACAAAAAAAATTCTATATCAAAATTTTGATTTAACTATTGAATATTGATAGAAATTGACTATGATTTATTAAAATATTAAATATAACTCATATTTAAATTAGAAATATTTTTTTTATTTATAACACTACTTTTCGAAAATATAGATTATATCCAACATTTTTAGTCATTTATAGAAAGATAATTTTATTAAAAATAAAATTTGAGTCATTCTTGATGATTGAGAATAGCTAAACCTATGGGGGAGAGAGGAGGAATGGTCATTCCTTACTTTTGGGAATAAGGATTCCCATGGAATGGGCATTCTCATTACTAAAGATACCAAGCATGTGAATGAGAATGAAACAAGAATCCTCATTCCATTTCTACCTAATTCCCACATTCCAATCATGCCGTAAGAATTTGTTCAATGGGCGCTCCTTTTCTTTTGTTGATTCGAATTGTAATGTACCTAATCGTAGGTTAGCTAATTTTGCTATTGAGGGAGAAGCCTCTCAATGGCTCTCTACCCAATTCCTTTTGGGATGAGATGATTTATTCGGGGATGAAGTGCTGTTAATTGTTAGTGTACTCTTTTCATTTGAATTTATAAAATTGCTACCGTTTGATAAAACTAAAAAGAGAAGAATGAAGTAAGGGCCCATTTGGATGGAGGGATTTGAAATTCCAAGGGATTTTAAATGAATGGATTTCAAAGTCATTGGATTTGAAATCCACCGCTTGTTTGGATGATGTAGATTTGTGTAAGGATTTCAAATCCATCGTAAGTTTTGATAAAAAAAAATTAGAAGCTCTATTTATTTTCTTAATTAATATGAAATAAATAAAAATAAAAGATATAATCTTATTATTTTGTGTGTAGTGTGTGTAAACGTGTGCAGTGTGTGTAAATGTGTGCAATGTGTGTAAGTGTGTGCAGTGTGTGTAAATGTGTGCGATGTGTGTAAATGTGTGCAATGTGTCTAAATGTGTGTGAATATGCAAGTGAGCATAAAGGAAAAAAAAATGGATTTCAAATGATTAGGTTTTGGTAGGGATTTGAAATCCTTTGAAAATAAACTAAAAGTTAAAGAGGGATTTGAAATCCATTGATTTGGATTTATATGCCAAACATGGGTGTGGATTTAGCTAAGGATTTCAAATCTCTCCTCCCAAATCCTCCCCCAAATCCCCCCATCCAAATGCACCCTAAGGGTAATGCAATTTTTAATTAATATACATAATAAATACACAATGGGCAAGGAATAATGTGTAAATTTTAAATGAGACAGAGGATTATTAGATTATTTATATGATAAGTATATACCTTTCTATTTTCATGAGTAATTTTATACATTTAATTTAGAAGGAAAATAAATCATCATCGTAATACTCATTCCGTCTTAATTATATAGTCCAATTTGACTTTTCAGATAGATTAAGAAAAATATTGGAAATTATAAAAAATACAAAATCTTTACTTGATTTGCTCTTATTTAATATATAGTGTAAATTACAAAATGAATATTAAATAGGGTTATAATAATAAAAAAATAGAAAAAATACTATTAAAATAGAAAATGGACTATACAATTGGGATATCACAAAAGAGAATATTGGACTATATATTTGGGATGAAGAGAGTAATGGACAAAAAGAAAGGAATAAAAGCAAAGGCGCATTCTATTTTCAAATGAAACGAGAATACATCGAAAATCTTTTTTGAAATTCAAAAACCGAGGGGACCCCCACAAAGACCTTTAATAATAACTACAGAAACGCTCGGATGACGCTTCCTTTTCGTTTAAAAAGTAACATAAAAGAAAAAGAAAAACTCGATTCAATTTCACAACCATTTCCCTCCCAATATTATTTGATTCAAACACAAGCGTTACGAATTTCCCTTCATTTTCTAGGGTTTTTAACAATCTTTATATGCACTACTCCGGCGGAGAAAAACTCTGCTAGTGCTCAAACAAGTTTGGAAGATAGTAAAAGATTACGACTGTGATCAGGCCTCTGCAACTCAGGTTTGGTTTCCGTTTTACTGTTTTTTGTGCCAAAAGAAATCGTGGAAACTAAGTGGAACTAAGTTAGATGTTGTTTACTTTCTTGAAGATGTAGTAAAAGCTCTAGATTGGCTGCAATCACTACGGCCGTTGCGTGTAAAATGTGTGTTTTTGGAAAGTCAGTTGATCAAGAGGATTTTTGTTGATGGGCCAAATGGCCGGAATGTGTTTTTCAGATTCTGTTACGAAATTATACTTTGTACAAGATGGATTGCTTTTATATCTTTTTGTTTCTTCATATCTTGTTTAGAGCAGAGTGGATTGGATGATGAATTGCAATGCATGTTCTGCATGAAGTTTGATGAATAATTCAGGTCTAGGTCTAAGATAATAAAATTCATAGACTAAATTTCTAACAACGATGTTTAACTTGATTCAGGAGTAGAGAAGTGAGGAGAAAAATTGCAGCCCGGATATCTGTAGGCTAACCGAAACTATAATTGCTGCCTGTTTTCATATCACTTAGTGTTTTGAGGATTTTGAATTTCTGTCCCCCTACTAAAAGTTATAAAAACTTGTATAAGTTTTGTCTACGTGGGGGTGATGTGACTAATGCTTTATAACAACCAAGTTTCTTTATTTCATAGTGTTCTGATCCCTAGTTTGTGTTCTTTCACCTCTTATTTTCTGTGATGCAATTTTTGTGCTTGTGGTGGATGTTTCATGCAAATTATGGATAGTGTATATCTTTTCCCGCCATTGTCGTTTTGGATATCTGATGCTTTGTGTTTTGGGTCTCTCCTGTCACAGCAGGCTTCGCATAACCGCTACATATATCAGGGTTTGGAGATGGAATCAACTTGTGGATCTCTTTTATTTGAGCTACAGGTTATTCTTGATTTTACGTTTTCTTATATTGTTTCTGATGTGCATTTACGATTTTTTTACCTCATACTGTATGTTTAATCTCTGTCTAATGTTTACTGGTATCAGAAAATATGGGATGAAGTTGGAGAGGCTGATAATGAAAGGGACAAAATGCTTTATGAACTTGAACAAGAGTGTTTGGATGCTTATAGAAGGAAAGTGGATCAGGCTAGCCGCTGCCAAGCTCAGCTGAGGCAAGCAGTTGCTGATGCTGAAGCACAGCTCGCGGACATCTATGCAGCATTGGGAGACCGACCAGTTCATATGAATAAGGTCAAGAATAATGATAAAATGGAAACGAAAGTTCGATTTATAGTCTTTAGAATAGTGTAAGTTGTTTATATGATTCATCAATAGTGCCAATTTGCTGCTTGAAACAGAGTTCTGGGAGCTTGAAGAAAGAGCTTCACGCAATTATGCCACAATTAGAAGATATGAAAAAGAAAAGAAATGAGAGGAAAAGTCAATTTGCAGAGGTTTTGAAACAAATAAATAGCATCTCTAAGGAGCTTTCAGGATCCACGGAAGACAACCTTACCACAATGGTCATTGATGAGCATGATTTGTCAATGAAAAGATTAGATGATTTACAAAGTCAGTTACTTTTGCTGCAGAGAGAGAAGGTGCCCATTCTCCTCCACTTGTTCACCTTGTTCTAACTTGGATTTAATATTGATGCTAATTGCCACTTAGTAGAAAAATTAGAGGCGGTAATATGAAGAAGTTGGAACTATTCGTTTACTACACATAATACCTAGTACTTTTAGGATCTAGTTGGGAAAGCCGGAAAAACCTATGGAGACATAGAGAAAACCTGAGGTTTAGTTTTCAGTTTCAAGCTTATAGGTTTTCATTTTCTCTGGAACTTCACCGCTTTTGTACGATAGTTGACTCTTGACTTTTTTTCTTCTTCTAATCGACTATATGATTTTACATGCAGGGTGAGCGCCTGAGGCAGGTGCTTGACCAATTGAATGTCCTGAACGCTTTGTGCATGGTGCTCGGGATGGACTTCAAATCAACAGTTTGTAGTGTTCATCCAACGTTGGGCGATTCTTCTGGCACGAAAAGTATAAGTGCAGATACAATAAAGAGTTTATCTGCTACAATATGTAGGCTTAAGGATGTTAAATTGCAGCGGATGCAAAGGGTACACATATGTTCAAGTCAAGTTTTTGCAAAGCAATTTATCCAGTTATCTTATCTTTTGCATTTTCAGCTTCAAGAGCTTGCAATGACCATGGTAGAGCTTTGGAATCTGATGGATACACCAGTTGAGGAGCAACATATGTTTCAAAGTGTCACACGAACTATTGCTGCTGCAGAAAATGAAATAACGGAGCCCAACAGTCTATCTTTGGAGTTCATCGATAATGTACTTTCTACATATTTCCCCTTCCACTAACATGTAGCATAATTAGGCGCTATCCGAGCGGTTTCTCTCTTCCTCCCCGTTATCTTTCCCGTTTCACTTAAACCCCTTTTGGAATGTGCAATTTCATCCTTGGCAGTAATATACATGCAATGTTTATTATTCTCAGGCTGAGACCGAAGTTATGAGGCTGCAAGAAATGAAAATGAGTAAAATTAAGGAAGTTATTTCGAGAAAGAGAGAGATTTTAGAGGAAATATGCAGAGGAGCACACATGGTTGTTGATGGGCAATTTGGAACAGATCTTTCTGTAGAATCTATAGAGTCAGGTACAGCTCCTGATTCATTTATTCACTGTAGATGTATTGGGGCCTTTTTTTTTTTTTTTTTTTTAATGAAAAGAGATCTCAAAGCAGTGGCATTGCCAGTGACCTTGTGTACCATAATGAACAGTAGGCTGCAACTGGCCAATTCCATTACTCCTTCCTTAATCTTATTAGAATGTTGCAGGGGCAATCAGTCCATCCGATCTTCTAGAACAGTTGGAGTTTCAGATTTCCAAGGTTAAAGAGGAAGCTTTCAGTAGAAAAGAGATTCTTGAAAAGGTTCAAAAATGGTTGGCTGCTCGTGAAGAGGAAAGCTGGCTGGAGGAGTACAATAGGGTTTGTCATATGTTGCTTATGTCACTCAATTTTACTTTTCGCTCCTCCTTCCTCTCTCTAAGTGTATTTTTAAAGTAGGATGACAATCGTTATAATGCTGGGAGGGGCACACATCTTATGCTAAAGCGTGCTGAGAAAGCTCGTGTGATTGTCAACAAAATTCCAGGTAAATGGCTTGCTTTTCAGCATAGAAATGGAGACTATGGCTGGAAAAAAATCTCAATTCGTAAGGGGGACCATCAAGTTAGCTGTTGTTCAATTGTTGACGAACGATCTGGTTGGTACTTAAAAAATCGTGTTTAACTCTTATAGGGAACAATCAAGTTAAATTTGATGTTTAATCGCTTTATCAATATTCATCATTAGGTTTAACTCTCTCTCATACAAATAATAGAAAAAGCTTGATTTACAGATACTATACTTTTTCCTACTTCCTTTGGTGAACCGAGTATATAGTTGCTGAAGTAACTAACATAATTTTCCTTGTGTACTGAGAAGAAATAAGAAGGATTGGGGTCCATTCCTTTTCTTTTTAGTTCCGTTTTCCATTCCAGTAACATTTTTGTCTAACTGATAACAAACTAGAAAAGTTATGGAGGGGCAGTCAAAAGTAGACATGTTAAACAAATTCTATTTGTAGCATCAAGCACTTTTCATCGAAAATGTGATGAGCATATGTTTCACTTACTGCTTGTCACATGGTTGATGCATTTGATAAATGAAAGTTCTGTAAGTTTCAGGAAACACATATTTGAGATAAGTCTTGAGAAATTTTATCGTATTGTTGGTGATGTCTTTCTTTTGCATATCTGAATAATATTTCACTGCTTATATCTATTAGTTTCTTTCTATTTCTTGTTTTACAAAGCAATGGTGGACGCACTGAAATCAAAAGCAAAAACTTGGGAGAAAGAAAGAAAAACGGAGTTCCTGTACGATGGAGTAAGCACTTCTCTTGGACTATAAGCTAATGCTTTACCTGTCAAATTGAACTTCAGTTTTCTTTTCTTTGGACAAGCTTTATATTTATCTTTTATTTGTTCCATATTTTCTAACTGTAGTTTGTTGCAGATATATTTACATATTGTTTTTGTGTCTAGGTTGGTCTTATATCCATGATTGATGAGTACTGTGAATTAAAGCACTTGAAAGAGCAAGAGCGTCAAAAGCAAAGGGTATATACTTACTATTTGTTTGAGCATCATTGCTGAATTTGTATAGGCTTACTGAAAATAAATATTAACAAATTTCATGCTCACAACTATTGCATTAGGATCAGAAAAAGCTTCAGGGACAGTTAATGACAGAACAAGAAGCAATCTATGGGTCAAAACCCAGTCCATCCAAGAGCAGCAACAAGAGTTTTAGACCTTCAACTGGAGGAGCGGCAAATAAAAGATTTTCTTTAGGAGGAGCAGTGCTTCAAAATACACTTTCGGACAAATCATCTCTCCCTTCTCATTCTCTTCTGAAGAATAAGAGTAACTCTTCAAACCGGCAACCTTCTTACAGCCATCACCACAATGGTTTCGTCATTGCTCATTCTTCCGGTAAAAATCTTACAAAGTTTTGAGTTCATTTGTTAAGAGGAATAAGTTTTAGTTGATTATAAGTGAGTTCTGCATAATGATGAATTCTGAAGCAACATTAACATGGTGCATGAATTATCCAATTGCAATATATGCTGATTAGACTCTACTTTTACATCTATACATTTGGGACTACCCTTGAGATTTAGCTTAACTACAGAAATATCCAGCTATCTTTTAAAATTAAAAATAAAAAACTACATATATACATTTGTGACTACCTCTGAAGTTTAGCTTAATTACAAAAAAATTCAGTTATCTTTTAATATTACAAAAAAAGGGTGAGGTATTACAAATACCTCACTGAGGTTTGTATTTATTTTACAAAGTACCCCCAATATTATGCAACTAGTAAAATAGAAACAAATGTCAAAGCGTATTTGTAATTTTGAATTTTAATTAGACTTTTTTGTATTTAAGCTAAACTTCAAGGATAATTACTATCCTTATACATATTTATCAGGTTTTGATTTAATGTTGCAACTGTTTACAAATTGCATGTCCTTGATTCTTGATACAGGCAAGAAAAACAATGGTGGTGGCCCTGTTAAACAGCATTCCAGCAATGCATCAAACTCACAAAAACATGCTGAATTTTTGACGCTGCGAAAGGCCCTCTCTCCCATATCTTCTTTATGTTCCAATATCATTTCTTGCAATTTTGAGGACCAGAATGCCAAAACTGGTGAGTTCAAGGATACACAGACTGCTTATAAAACTCCATCGGCAACGCCAACGAAAACGGTATCTGCTTATGATGAGAACCGAACGCCAAAAACAATGCCAATTCCATTGCCAGCAACTCCTCCGACAATGTCGAATGCAATGCAAACAGCTACAACCCCTTTCACACCGGGCATTCGTGGTGTGGAAGAAGTTGAGTATTCTTATGAGGAGAGAAGAGCTGGTTTTGTTAGTACTAAGTTGCATTCTAGGCCGTTGTCCCTAGTTTGAACTTTTGTGTGACATGTGAGGTTTAGGTTCATACAGTTTGTCACCCTAGTATTAATCCACGAAGGCCATTGATTTATGGCTTCTAATGTGCATGTGTATAGGATAAGTTTCTGTCTTTTTGGTGTTTGAATTGGTACTTCTTTTGGCTGCTGGAGGGAGAATCAAGATTTTTTGATGTTATTTGCCTCTTATTGCTTATGGTTGTCAATTTTTGGTTAATTGAACTGTGAACAATAAGAAAGGCGGGATTCTTTGGCCTTGTTTGTTTATGTTTTTAAAGGCCCCATTTCCATTTTAACTATTCATGTAAAATGAAATCACGTTTGTTTAAAATTTCGATGGAAATCATCATTTCCACTTTCCACTTTTCACATAAAAACATCATTTCAAACCTTCCATTTCAATTCTCAACCCTATACACTACCCTACATCACTTATCAATCATTATTCTTATTTTTAATCCAACTATATATGTGGGACCCTCCATTACCAACTTTATCTACTTAAAATACTATTATATATATTTAATGGGACCCACTAGCCTACAATCTTACAAATATAATATTATATATTCAATTAAAATATTCAACCACTATCAACTTTTCTATTATTTCAAAACTACTTAACCAAACATAATCTCATTTCCAAACCTACATAAAACTCATTCTCATTCATTCATCCAAACATAATTCCGGTTTTACACGAAAACCAATAAATTCTGAAAAATTTATTTTCCAACACTAGAAACTAGAAATAGTCCATGAAAAACATAACCATACAAGGCCTTTACTTTTTAAAATTTGTGATGTATAAGGTTAATTAAAAAGGTTGTATTTTTGGGTGGAATGATTTGGAATAGAGTGGAGGATTTGTGGAAAGATTTCAAATGACTTAAAAATAGTTCAAAATAGGAGGTAAGGTTGTGATTGGTTACATTTTTGTTGCAGAATACTTTATTTGTTTTTTTGCTGGAGAAGAATGTTGAAATTTATTTTTAAAGAAGAAAAAATAATTTTGAGAGTAACTGAATATGAGATGAATTTGACAAATTGTAACGATGAAAAGTTGATTTGATATAGAAATAAAAAATAATGATTGGATATGATTGGTAGTTAGAAGTACATGAGTGGATGAATAGTGGAATTTATGGGAAGATGTGTAATAATGATGTTGAGATATGTCACTTGTGAGTTGTCCCACATTGATTAAGTAAGGGAAGAAAGTCCACTTTATAATCACAAATTGGTTTTAGGATGGAACATCACTTGGTGGGCTTGGACTCTCTATCCCATATTAGGTACGCTTCATGTGTGGGACCATACTAAGTCCCCCCGAATTTAACATGATATCAGAACTGGCCCTCCTCATGTGATGATGATTAATGAATTGACGGGGACTCACAAGTGAGGGGGAAGAAAGTATATGTCACTTGTGAGTTGTCCCACATTGATTAAGTAAGGAAGAGAGTCCACTTTATAAACCAAGTGAGCTATTCCTCCTATCACCAATTGGTTTTGGATAAAACCTCACTTGGTGGGCTGAGGCCTCTCCCATATTGGGTATCTTCATATGTGGACCGGACCAAGTCCTCCCGAATTTAACAAATGATTAGTGATTTGATGAATTTATTTTATAAAATGAATAGATGTGATTGTTGGAATAAAAAGTGAAAGTAAGTGAATAATATTTTTCTAAAAATTATCATTTCCACTAACATTTTCTGGTCAAAAATTTTCAGTATCCAAACATTTTTAACTTTTTAGATCTATAATCTAATGACATTATAGGATTTGAAATCTATTGAATTATGAGATTACCGAGACAAGTTTAAAGAATTTGTATTATGGAAACATTTCAAATCCAACAATCCAAACGAAATCTTAAGGTCCAGTTTAATTAGAAATAACACCAGCTATTTTTCAGAATCACAAAAACACCCTTTTTTTTTTTTTTTTTTTTTCTGTTTTACAAATTATACCCTCAAAGACTCAATAGGGTGTTTTGTTATACAAACATTGAGAAGTGTTTAAAAAGGTACTTAATTTCTTTTTATAATTGGACTAAACCTTAAGAATATTTTTAGGTATTAATAGTTTTTAAATAATATTATATCCTATTCACAATAAATATCTTTTTGACATGTAGAAAATTAATGTCCTTTTGATGTTTCAAGATTAATGAGAAAATATTTTTTCCAAATTACCCTTATACTTATTAACAATAATAATCAAAACAACATTTGTGATTAATTAAGAGTATATTGGGTATTTTAATATATTTCTTAATATGTGTTTTTCCTAAAAAAATAGTTGTTGTGAATAGGATGGAGTAACTAAGATTTATGAATTAATAATGACAAATTTATTTTTGCCTCTAGACTATTACGAGGATCCCCAAACTCCAAAATGTTGGTCAAGAAAAGAAAATCCACGTATAATATATTTCAAATTTTCCTTGAATTCTGCAAAAATATTTTTTCACCAAACAAAATATGACTATAAGATTCCTACCTGTAACCTCATCTCCCGCATCACAGTTTTAAGTGACTAATACCAGGGTGGATCCCGTGCACCTCAAATTGTTTTTATCCCATTTTTGTAAGGGTAAAAAATTTAAAAAGAAATTATGTTTTTTCTAAAAGGGCAAAAATAATTGGTGTAGGAAAAAAAAATTCATGTTAGGGGTAGCCGAGCCAGCTTGCTACACACCTGACTAATACAATCCTAATTCCAGATGCTGTCATTAAGGAATCTAATGATGGTTTATTAAACCTTAACCCATATGTCAGAATTTGCTGTCAACCCCAAATCCCCTTCCTCTGCATGTCGGCCAAGTGCCAACTGTAAAAACACATTCACTTTCCCAAATAAGAGAAAATAATTACACAGCATAAATCTCTTTCCAAGATTATAATATTTTCACTTTCCCACCACATTATCATCATCATCTGCTGTCTTAATGACAGTTTAATTACCTTAATCATGTCCAAACTCCAAAATACACAATAGAACCCATCAGTGGCATAATTAGTAAATTACACCAACTTCCAGGACATTTCATCTTCACCTTCTGAAAAAGAGGACAAAATGGCAGGTCAGCAGTAAAGAAAAGAGGTTGACCAAAAGATCTGTTCTTAGCGCTTTGGGTCCATACTCAATTATTATTTTACTTAATATGGTAAAAATGTTAATTTGTAATTTCAAAAGATAATTCTCACTTTTCCCCATTAAAGGAGCTTCAATTTTTACACCACCCCATTTTTACCAGATTACCTGTACTAGTAAAAGCCTTTTCCAATTCTTCAAAGTGAGACCCGGATTTCAAATATTTACTTAATTACATTTTGTTTTTTTGGGTACAAATAAGGAAAATAAAAACTGCAATTTTATTCCTTTTTTTCTTCGTTCCAGTAAATTTTCAATTGCATTTGCATTCAGATTGGGAATTCACCACCGTATAGTTGTGTACGTATAATTTCTTCTCTTTTCTTTTTTACTTGAGTTCTTGGTGTAAGTAAAGTGTATGCTAGAGTTGAGAATAATTTATTCTGTTTATTCTGTCACCTTTTGTGTCTTTTTGTTTTGGTTATGGGTTTTTGCATGGCATGATTTATTTAAGTTTAGAGAAATTCTTTACTTTCAGTATGAATTTCCATTGTGATCAGAAAAAGGCTGACTGATTTTTTCTTTGGTTTAAAGGTTTGAGCTCTGAACATTGAAGAAAAACTGATTTTTATGGAGGATTCCTTGCTAGATTATAACTTTATAATGAATTTACCGTTAATTTACTCAGATTTTTTTTTTTTTTTTTTTATCTATTTTGCTGGTTGTTATGTTTGAACATTGAAGAAAATGCTGATTGTTCATGAAGGGTTCCCTGCTAGATTATAAGTTTATAACACATCTACTATTTAATTTACTCGGATTTTTATCTATTTTGCTGGTTGTTATGTTTGAACATTGAAGAAAATGCTGATTGTTCATGAAAGGTTCCTGCTAGATTATAAGTTTATAACTTATCTACTATTAATTTACTCGGATTTTTATCTATTTGGTTGGTTGTTATGTTTGAAGTTCTGGGTCTCCAGAGTACTTGAGATTCAGTCCCAGTTTCAAGCTTCCATTTTTCAATGAATTGGCCAAAAAAATAAAAAAAAATAAATGAATAAAAATAAAACACATCTAGCTTTAATGTTCTCATTTGTTATATTTTTCCCTTTCTTGATCAGTGTTGCATCTAAATTTTGTTATCTTTTACTCTTCTTGACCTAGTAGCATTATAATTTTAAACTTGAGTCTCTGTGATCAAATTCTTTGTAAGAATAACAGTTTTCTTGCATTAGCAGCATAAAAGTCTTCATCTTCAAGGGCTATGGACACTGCAAAAGCCAGGGCTTCTGGAGTAACAGTAATTTCCCCGGAGCTTCATCCAGCTACCATGTGGGCCCGATGACTGAAAATTTCGGACAAGGAACTTTACCGACAGGTGCAGTTGTGATAACTCAAGGTCCATCAAAGAAGAAGAGAGGTAGACCTAGGAAGTATAAACCTGACGAATCTCGAGCAGGGCTCCTATGCCAGTGCCGCTATCGTCATCCGCTCCACCTGCCGCCACCAAGTCCTATGTGGCGGAGAAAAACCGAGCCTTGAACGTCCCATCAGTTCGGAGAAAAAACATAGGAATAAAGTTGGAGCTGAAAAATTAGGTAATATATGAGTATTGAAGTGAATTTAAAGCGAAGGGGTTAATTTACTGCATTTCCTTTTGAAATTTGTTGTCGCTCTTCCTTTCTGCTTGAATTTGGGACTATTATTGTGGTTAGGGATTGATTTTTGGATATTTGTAGTTCTTGTCGGGTGCGGAAGCTATGATAGGCTTGAGTTGATTGAATTTTTAGTTGAATTGCTACAACACACTCTTTGTTTTACTATTTTATTTTCCGCACTTCACTTTTGTTGCTTCCAACTACAATATGTCTCCTAATTATACTAAGCAATAGATTATTCTAGAGACAATGAGATACAAATGGGTAGTCAAAAATATCAAAAACATTTTCTAGTTTTCAAGACTTTGTTCAATTTTCAAGGTCTTGACTTCATCTTCCAAAGCTTGAATATTTGACTCTTTTCCAATGCTTCATCCCAAGTGTCAAGATTGCAAATTACTTCATTTTAACACCCCTCTTAATTTGTAATCTTGAGTTGCTTCTTCAAATGTCCGAGGCTCACTTGTGAACAAAACAAGTTCACTTGATTCATAAATTTCTCTTAGTGAACGTGTCCTTCTTATAGAACTTTCATGATCAGATTCTTCCTCAATTCTTGGAGTAAGGACTTTTGGATCTTGCTCAACATTCTGAACTTGTGAGGAAGCTTGAGATGTTGAAGGATCCTCATAAGATATTGAGTCAACGACTTGCTTTCATTTCCAATCCCAAGTTGCAGTTTCATCGAAGACGACGTCTCGTGAAACTATAATTTTGTTAGTATTAGGGTCCAACAAGCGGTAGCCTTTGGAGTTTGGACTCATCACTATAGCCATAAAGAGAAGCTTTTTACCTTTCTCATCAATTTTTTCACGACTTTGTGATGGAATATGAGCATATGCTATGCTGCCAAAAACCCTGAAATGATCAACTCTTGGTTTTTGTTTGTACCAAGCTTCGTATGGGGTTTTATACCGGATAACCTTTGTAGGAGATCGATTGAGAATATATATTGTGTATATCATCTTCTCGCCCATATAAATTTGGAACCCCTTTGCCTTTTAGCATGCTTCTGGCCATTTCAACAATTGTGCGATTTTTTCTTTCGGCAATGCCGTTTTGCTGAGGGGTTCTGCTCACAATCAACTGTCTTTTAATCCAATTCGCTTTGCAATATTCGACGAAGGGGTTATAGAGAAATTCACCTCCATGATCGGTCCTCAAAGTTTTTATCAGAAAACCACTTTGTCTTTCGACAAGTGCTTTGAATTGGAGGAAAGTAAAAAATGCTTCTGATTTTTGATTAAGGAAGTAAATCCACATCATCCTTGTGTAATCGTCGAATGAAGAGAATGAAACCTCTCTTATTTCCGTGTGTGGGAGTTTGCAGACGCCCACAAATGTCCGGTCAACAAGCTCGATGGCGCCTTCGCTCGCCATGAATTTTTGGGAATGGAAGCTTGTGCATTTTCCCGTAAATGCAACCTTCACAAACTTGATTTATTTTCTGTATATCTTGAAGCCCGATCTCCATCTTTTTATCCTTGAATAGTTGAAGACCTTTGCCAATAAGATGACCATGCCGCAAATGCAATAGATTTGACAAATATGCATTTTCAACTTTAAATGCACAATTTTCATTTAGCGGCATCGTGAGAGGAAGTATATTATTTTCCATCTCAATATTTGCTATGACATCATTCATCTTTTTGTCCAGAATTTGGTACCTCCCGTCATCAAAGTGGAAAGATAAATCTTTTTGATTAAGTTGTCCAACACTAAGAAGGTTGTGCGAAAGATTTGACACACAAAGAATATCGGTAATGAACTTTTTGTTACCTTCCTTAGTTTGGATAGCAATAGTGCCTTTTATTTTTGCACTTCTTTGTGTGCCATCGCAATAATTATTTGGGAGGTAATGTTTAGATTGAGATTTCCAAAGATATCTCGATTTCCGGTCATGTGGTTGCTGCAGCCACTATCCAAATACCACATGCTTTTGGATTCACCATCTGCATTTGAGTAGAACAATAATTCTTCTTTTGATTGCTCTAAATTTGGCTTCGCTTTTTGCTTCAAATTATTCCTTATTTTGAAACCAACAATCCTTTTGTGAATGATTAGGAATTTTGCATTTATTACATCTAAAGAAACAATCTTTAGATTCATGATTTGACTTTTTGCAAATAACACAAGTAGGACTGTTATCGGAGCTTTGTGGTGACTTGCCTTTCCAATTTTTTGTCATTTCATTTTGCCTCGACTTGCCATTTCCCATTTGTAATTTGAGCCTCCTTTGATTTCTCCTCGATTGCTCGAACTTGATTTTAGTGCTTGCTTGGGTGAAAGGCTTGTTCGATTGATGGATAAGCGAACGATTGATTCTTTGCTCATGTACAAGAAGCGATCTCGTCGGCTTCGTACATGGTCATTTTAGACAAATCTTTTGATTCTTCAATAGCAAATCTGTGCAAATGCATGATCGAACTTGGGGGAAGACATCGTGAGCACTTTTTCCACTGCCCTTTTATCTTGGATTGTGTCTCCACAACTTTTTGTTTGATTCACGATTTCCGTGATCGTGATGAGAGTTCACATCTCTCTTTCATCCATTTTGAGATTGTCATAATCTCTCCATAAAGATTGGAGTTTCAAGGCGATCGTCTTTTCGGTTCTTTGAAATTCTTGCTTCAAAATTTCCCAAGTATCTTTGGCTTTTTTAACACCAAAATACGAGGAAAAATGGATTTCCCAACACCTTGTTGAATATATCGTAGTGCCATTGTATCTTTTTTCTTGAGCTCCTTTTGCAATTTTTCAGAATCTTCTTCCTCTTTGGTTGGTTCTTCGTCATCGATCACATCCCAAAGATCCAAAGAGACGAAAGTTTGCATTTGACTACTCTAGTAATTATAATGTTCTCCTTCAAAAATTGGCACTTGACTTGGAGAATATGAGAATAAAGAAGACGCCATTAAACAAAACAAGTCTTACGGTGGACTTGTTTTCACACCAAATGGACTTGGCCAAATTATACAAACTGAGAATAATTATTTTGTGAAATGTGGACAACTACAAATGATTTTTCTTTCTCAATTGCTATGTTACTTCAGTGGGTTATTTCACGCCAATTGCTTCTTTCCAATTGCGAATACTTTAGGTACTAGAAAAAACTGATTGTGGCTGGAATAGTTGACTGGAAAATTTGGGACAAATTGGAGTATTGAATACACTAGGATACAACTACTTGCTTTCTTGTATTTCTTGGCTCTAGATACCAAATTTGTTGGGTGCGGAAGCTATGATAGGCTTGAGAAAATAGGTTTTTATTGATTGAATTTTTAGTTGAGTTGCTACATCACACTCTTTGTTTTACTATTTTACTTACTTTACTCTTGTTGCTTCCAACTACAATATGTCTCCTATTTATACTAAGCAATAAGATTATGCTAGAGACAATGAGATACAAAGGGGTAGTAAAAAATATTAAAAACATTTTCTAGTTTTCAAGACTTTATTCAATTTTCAAAGTCTTGACTTCATCTTCCAAAGCTTGAATGTTCGACTCTATTTCTCTAATGCTTCACCCCAAGAGTCAAAATTGCAAATTACGTCATTTTAACAGTTCTATCATTGAAAGATAGTCATGGTTGTTACCCTTCCTTTTTTTCTTCCTTGTTATGAAAGTTGTTAGCCATCATTTTGCATGTAACTAGCTAGATTTTCAATCAAAATTTTGATGTAACGGCATAATTATGGGAATCTTAATGACACTCGGTAGGCACACAGGATTTTCTATTCAAAACCGTGTATTGATGGCGCCGTAAATTTACACTTGGAGTGAATTTAAGGTGTTCTTGGAATACAAGATGAAACACAGGTTGGAATAGAGGATCCAGACTGCTCAGTAGTTTTTCTTTTCATGATATCCTAGATTTACTTATCTTAGTGATGGAGCACCGGTTAGAAATGTATTCATTGCAGTTGACGAGAACAGTGTTGATGCTTGCATGAAACAGTCTTGCCAAATATGTTACATACCGTGGATCGGTGGATAGATTTTATTTCACAGTTATTATCAAAGACGACAAAGGAAGAGTTGAGCGTAGCTTAAATAGGAAATTAGTTACAGGATCTTAGCTTTAATGAAGTAATCTTGCTAATAATTTTCATTTCATTCACTAAACAAATCAGGAAATATTTTTATCAGTTTCTTTTTCAAGTCATATGTAGAATTGTACTATCTCTATCAATTCATCTGACTAGACTACTTGACCACTTTCTTTTCCTTAGAATAAAATAAGCTTTCAAAATGGCAAATTTCGGCTTCGTGTATATTGCTTTCAAACTTATCACGACATTTGAATTGGATACTTAATGAGGAGGAGCAAAAATACAAGCTGCCATCATGTATTATGAATATATATCTCATATGATTTTTCCTTATTGTTCTGCAGATGACTTGGTTGGATGTTCCACAGGTTCAAGTTTTTTGCCACACGTGATTACCGTGAATACTGGCGAGGTATATGTAGTAACATTGACATGGAGCTGTGGTAGTTAGAATCATTTTGTTTTAATTGATTTTATTCTATACCACTGATTCTATTGATATGCACTTTCTTAATAGTTTTTACTTTGACCGAAAGGCTGTGCACACGGGCGGACCGGGGGGGCCACTGCCCCCAAAATTTTTCTTTCCCCCAAAAGTTTTTACAAATTATTTTTTTAAAAGGTAAAATAAATGAATTAATTTACAATTGCCCCCAAAAATTCTCTCCCCCCCAAAAAAAAAAAAAAATTAATAAAAACTTCAAATAATTGTCTTTTACAATATAAAAAGCCATTAATTATGGTTAGTATATGAAAAAAAATCCCATAGCTTAAATTTATAAACTCGGTCTGTTTTTCGCCCCCACAAAGCCGGAATCCTGCGTCCGCCACTGGCTGTGCATGTGTTTATTGTATGTAATTTAATAGACTTTCCCCTCCAAGTTACTTTCCTGGTTCTCAGCTTCACTTTTTAGTTTAAGAATCTTATGATGATTTTAGATTAGGAACTCGAGTATTTAAGAAGAACTTAGCTCGTAACAATTTCCCTTTATTTAAATAAGATTTCAGTATAGGAAATTGTTGATATGTCTTGGACTAAAGGACTTAGCCATGTTTCTTCTCAATTATATACCTACTTTAATCACAAAATAGAAATTTGATCATCTTTGGAATCAAGTCGTGTTGTGAAAGATTTTATTCCTGACAAACTTCGAGAATATGTAATAAAGTTTTAAGCCGTCTTAATTATAATTATTAGAATAATTATGCTCCACTGAAATTATCTGAAATGAAGGATGCCATGGTAAGAAAAGACGTCCTTGAGATTTCAGGAGGCTATTTCTTACGGATATTTTTATTATGAATATAATCAACTGTATTTAATTTGTTGCTATGGTTGCTACTTGCTAGGATATCTCCAAAAGATAATGCAGTTCTCTCTACAAGGGCCACGAATTGTTTTGCGTAATATCTGGCACCGGGACAGTGTCAACTGTAACAATTCGCATCCTAGTTCTTCTCGAGACACTGTAACTTACGAGGTCTGTCGTTGTTATATAAATATCTCGATTTTGACTTATATTAACACATAAACCTTCTCGTTGTATTCATTTTGTCCTTTGCTTGCTCAGGATTCATTTAAATTACCAGTGTATGCTTGTTTATGTAATAGATAATTGAAAGGGATAATTACAAAAACCTCCCTGTGATTTGGGCTAATTACAAAAAACTCCACATGTTTCTGAAAATTACAAAAAACCCTTGAGGTTTGATTCTGTCTCACATCCTCCTCCTTCGTAAGCAAAAAAACCTTTCCAAAAACCCCATGTTATTTATTCAGATACCACCCTTGAATTTAATATATAATCAAACCTAAGGAGGCTTTTTGTAATATTGAAACGTCTTTAGGTTTGTTTTGTAACTAGCTCTGCTGCCCAAACCTCAGTTTTTTTTTTTTGGTAATTATCCCTAATTGAAATTTCGAATTTATTCATGAACCTTTTGAAATGACTTATTACAAGCTTCCAAATGAAGATATCGTTTGACGAAAAGGAGGGGGATAAGGTTACATATTCATGCATAGACAGTTATAACATGTAATTTTTTTCTGTCCTTTTGAAATGTATTTTAGTATAAAATTGTTTTTTTTTCCAAATATGCTATTGTTTAGTGAGTGAGAGCTTTAGTTCTACATTCATTAGTTTTGTCCTTAAGAAGGTGGTCCTAGAAGAGTAACAACGGATTGACGAAGGAATTTAGAGACGTGAGCCCTCCATCAGTAAAACGTAAGTAAATTTAGCGCCATATTTTGGTGCACAAATTAGCGACGGATACCTGTCGAGAAAGTAGCGCCAGAAATGATCTGTATCTAAGCTTAAGAGATTAGATAAATATAGCGACAGTCTTTCCAACGATAAATTAACCAAAAGAAATCGACACTGTATTGATTATATACGGACGGATTTACATTTCCGTCGCTATATAACGACGGTTTTGTGTTAAATCGTTAATATATGATTTAATTTACCTTCTTCCCCATTCTGCCATCGGGCACAAAAACCCTTCTCCCCTCCCTCACTCTCTCTCCTGAATCAGAATCTCCATCACTTCCGCTGCCACCACCAATACTCATTGGCTCGGGCAAGGCCTGCCGACTTGTTGTCCCACCGCACACACCTGTCACTTGATATGATCATTTGTTTGATTTGATTCGAATGCATTTATAGCCGAATACTTGTTTCCAGCTGTCTTGGCTTTTCAGAAATTGCAATTCATTGTGGTTTTGCTTCTTCAGGAAATGCTGATTGAGATCCTTTGTTTTTCCAATCAATCCTGTGTAATAGTACAGGATATGGTAATAGATAAAGTTGTTGTTTTATTTGTATACCTTTTTTTCAATTTACTGGATGCATATTTCTTTATACCAAAATTTATAGTAACTTCTTAGTCAGGACAAAATTATAGATTTGGGAAAGTATATTTGATTGACTATATTTGAATTACAACTTTGTGAAGACACACATGTGAGGATTAGAGTTTAAAATGTTAGCACAGCTATGTCTGGAGAACCGAGTTTTATGCTTTACGTGCTCTTACTCTGTACAATCAAAATTTGAAGTAAAATATGAATACCATTTGCTGTATTATTATAACCTAGCTGTTCATTTTCCAAAGATGCACCTTTTTTGTCTAGCATGGTTAACTAGATTTATTGTTCTTTTCCAATTTTGATAAGTTTCTTTCAACAATTCACCTGTAGGGTCTGTTTGAAATTCTTTCTTTTACTGGAACCTTTAACCCGGACGACTCTCCAGACCTCAAATACGGGAGATCTGGCATGATGACCATTAGTTTGTCCGGTGCTGATTGTCGTGTTGTCGGAGGCTTAATTGGTGGAGATACAATAGCCGCCTCTCCTGTAAAGGTACTTTCTTTGTTCGATTTTCCACCTCAACAATGCGTGTCGTTTCTTAAAATTGTTGAATCATTGTTGGTCTTTCATAAACACCGAAAGGGTAAATTAAAAAAAAAATTACTTCTGAGATTTTGTCTAATTATTAAAAAAAAACCACTTATCTTTTATAATTACAAATACCTCATTAAATTTTGTTTTTGCTTTACAAATACCCCCTCAGGTGCAATCTGTAAAGTAGAAACAAAATGTCAAATGTCATATTTGTAATTTTGAAAGATAACTGTTTTTTTTTTTTTTGTAATTTGACTAAATTTCAGAGGTAGTTTTTGTAATTAACCCAATCTGGATAGCAATCTTGTTACATCATAATTACTTTAGACATTTACCCATTTCACTTCATAATTTCTTCTAACTTCCTCTGTGTGTGTGTGTGATTGTATCAGGTGTTCGTTGCGAGTTTTCTGGTGGGCAGTCCCAATGTCCTAAAACCTAAGAAGCAGAAAATGGAAACTCCATTCGCAGTCGATGGATCCGGTCCAAATGGTGCCCCAGCTGTCAATTTGGACAAGAGGAGTTTGAACAACACACAAGGGCCTAGCTCCTCCATGTCTGTAAACCCGACTAATTGGGAGGCCACACAAATTGCAGCAGAAAGGTCAAGAAAGTCCACCGCAGACATCAATATTTCCTTACAGGGATAGTCTGCTGGAAAACATCTTCATATTTAGCTTTGCTGCTGAGAATTAATCAACTCCAGCTAAACCATGGTAATGAGACAGTAAACCATATTAATTTTCTATTATCGATCGTTGTCTAATTAGCTGCTGTAGATGATCTTTGATCGTAGAGCGTATGATTCGCAAACCTTTGAAAATTCAATGGCGTTTAAATGGTAAAATGCATAAAATCACTGTGTTTGGCTTGTTTGCCAGACGTGACACAATCGTTAGGGATTCTTTAACATCGTTATTAATTCTTGCTATGAATTCGACATTCTATATATACTATTGGATCTTTGTGAAATTTTAGGCTAATAGATTTTAAGGTTAATTACAAAAATTACCTTTAAGGTTTAGTCTAGTTAAAAAAAAATAGCTATCTTTTAAAGTTACAAACACCCCAATAATATTGTTTCTATTTTACAAATTGCATCCTCAAAAGAGGAGTATTTGTTAAGAAAATACAAATCTGAAGTGGGTGTTTGTAATATGTAGAGGGGTACTATTGTAGTCTTGAAAAATAATTGCGTTCTTTTGTAATTAGGTCAAACTTTGGGGGTAATTTTTGTAAATTTCTGTAATAAGTAGAAACATTCCACATTTACTTGGACAACATCAGCATCTTTCACTCCAATGGAGAAATTATTGTAGAAATAGACTACGGATTCGACTAATCGAATATTTCTAAAAACATTCTCTGTAATCTGCAAAAGCTTAAGAGAAAACTAGTTCTTGAAAAATTCCAGACAGTGATCTTTGTCCAAATCCCTGCTCCAGAACTTTTCGTAGTATTCTGCGTATGTGAAATCCCTGTAAATTGCTGCATTTTCTCCAGTTTTAAGTTCATTTGGAGCACTAATTTTTGCAGTCTCAGATGGTATTAGGAAAGAAGCTACTGATAGTCTGGCTTTATCAGCATTAACAATGGCTCTATGCCAAACACTTTTGTACTTCCCATTACTGAGCGCCTGCATAAATTCAAGCATTTAAATATTGTTTGGATCACTAGACATCATTTTATATTTAAAAGCTTTTGATTTTAAGAAAATGAAACTGGCCCATATGCAAATTCTTGATGATCGGTAATTACAAAAACTACCCTGAGGTTTAGCCTAATTACAAAAAAGTTCCAGTTCTCTCTCAAAATGACAAATACCCTCAGGTATTTATTAGACATACTTGAGATTTGTATTTGTTTTATAAATTATCCCCTCAATACGTGCAAATTGCAAAATAAAACATGTAACAGGGTTATTTCTAATTTTGAAATAACTGGTCTTTTCGTAATTAGACTAAACCTAATGCATGGGCAGTATTTATAATTATCCTAAATGTATATAGAACAACATATATGGGGCTCACCTGGATTTGATCACCAATGTTAATGACAAAAGCATCTGGTTGGGGTTTTATTGCTAACCATTTGCCATCCTTAAGAACTTGAAGCCCAGCTACTTGCAAATCTTGAAGAAGAATGGTGAGAGCATTTGGATCTGTATGTGCTGGTAATCCATAAGTAAGCTCTGGCTTTGGACATGGTGGATAATAATTCATGGCCATGTGTTGTCCTTGTTCTCCTAATATGTTCTTTAGGCTGTCTTTGTCTAATCCTAGGCTCTCTGATATTGCTTCTTGCAATTTGATCCCAAGTTCTCTAACTTCCTTGCAGTAATTGCTTACAATATCCCTACAAATTAATTTGCACATTTTTGCATTAAATTGTTTTGCTTCCACATAAAGATGGAATTCCTGTGTAACTAAACACATCTACTTCTTCTTTCTAAAATCAAAGATGTTACTCTAGTGTTCAAAGCTAAGAAAGGCTTTTGAAAAAGGGATAATTACGAAAAGCCCCCATGAGGTATGGGCTAATTACCAAAAAGAAAAAGAAAAGGAATCGACAAGTTTTTAGAAATTACAAAATCCCCTTAAGGTTTGATTTTGTCTTAAATTTAGGTAAATGTAATATTTTTATAAATCAGGGGGCTTCTTCAAATGTTTTTTTGCTTATGAAGGAAGAATATGTAAGATGGAATATTCAAATCTCAAGTGTTTTTTTGTAATTTCCAAAAACCTCTAGATTTTTCTGTAACTAGCCCAAATCTCGAGGTTTTTTTGGGGTATTTATCCCTTTGAAAAATCTCTTGAGTTTAGATACTAAATATATGTTTGGATCTTGGATATAATTAATGAGGAAAACACTATAAACAAGAATTTATTGTCAATGGTTGCTTATTTCAAACCTAGCTTTATTTTTATAGCCAACACAAAATTTTCACACTTCCATTGTTGGAATAATTACAAAAATACTCTTGAGATGTGACATAATTTAGAAAATATATATATATATATATATATATATTATATCTTACAAAATTATAAATATCCAGTAAAATATTGCAACCACTCCTACTGAGGTTTGTTTTTGGTTAACAAACAACTCCCAAATTAAGGGTGCAATTTGTAAAATGTAAACAAATATTAAGAAAATATTTTAATTTTGAAAGATATATAGTTGGACTTGCTTATAATTAGACTAAAATTGAAGAGTACTTGTGTAACTAACCCTTTATTGTTTGAGACCAAAGCACTTGAGGTTGCAAAGGTTGTTCAAATTAAATAAGCAGTTCCTTGGACATGTAATATTGGTTTAGTATTAATTCTTATGGACCAAAACTAATGACTAATATAAACAAAACCAATTAATGGGCTTACTTGAAAGAAGATGGAAGAGAAGGCCACTCAGGCATATATTTGTCCAATGGATAACAATGAAGCCTCAGATAATCCCTCCAGTTATGAACACTCTCTTTCTTCACATTAAAACTTGTAGCCAATCTCATTGTCTTTGAAGGATCATCTGAATACAATTTCATTTTTTCTTCCACAGGTAAATTAAAAAAATCATGAGCCACCTTTAGGATTTTATCCACTGCTTCCTTTGATACTCCATGATTGATGACCTTATAAAATTAACCACACACACATATATATATTCAAAAAAAATAAAGAGTACTTATAAGCTAATTATTAAGACAAATGATTGAGTAATTATTAATTACCTGGAAGAAGCCATAATCTCGACAGGCATCGCCTATTTGTTTGATTAATCGGTTTTTATGTTGACAACCCAAGTCAATGACAGGAATATCATTGCAGTCTGAAACCTCACACAGTTTTGGCCTGTCTGATTTTGGACGGATATAATTTGTGGGGAGGCTTGAGAATTTTATTCCACTAATGATGTTTGTTGCCATGAGGAAAGAAATTTCCAGAGAGCTTGACCTTGTTTTATGGCTTTGGCATCAAGTAAACTATATCCTGAAATTAAATAAATTTACAGTAATTAAACATGAGAATAACCTTCATGTGAAATTCTTGCACTATATTTTTTTAAAAAAAAGAAGGAAAAAAAGGAAAAGGATTGTCTACAAATGAGATATTTTATTCCAAAATATTGTTTAATCTCATATTCCATCTGTAAAGATGATTGTCACGTGTTTTTTAAGGTTATCGAGATACCTTATAAAAACTCGCAATTTCATGTATGTTAATTTTTTTACATTTGACGATCATCATCTGTGCTGAAATAGGAGATTAAACGTACAAAATAGAAGATCTCATGTGACGATTGTCCACGAAGTTTGCATGAGTCCCCATGTTTGTTAGTACATTCTTAAACTTTGGAGACTTAAAAAGAAAAAGGAAAGACAAATTGGCCTCAACTTTTTACTTTGCCACCAACTTAATTAAACCCAAAAACACCATACTAGCTTTCCTTGATTGCTTCCGTATATAATATATTAATCCATCAGGTTGTTAAGTATAACCACTATCCCACATGCAGATTGAATGAAGTTACAGATCATCATAATAAAAAAAAACAATAACCTCACACATAGTAAAGTGTGTTTGTGTGTGCATGACAATAGGAGCTCACAGAAAAACCAGAGAGATTGAAAAGGTTTAGAAAAAGCAACCTGCAGGGTTAACTTAAGCTCTCCGTCTTCTACTTCCAATGAGCAATCCTTTTCACTCTAAACTCAATTAGACATGAGATACAATTAGATAGACGAGTTCAAGTTTCTTTAAATAAACAAGCTTGGGGGAGGGGGGCAGGAAATAAAATAAGAAAACTACAGGGATTATATTTGTAATTTAAGAAAAAAATGGGAAAAAGAAAGAAAGGATTAGCTGTCCGTGCAGTGCAGTATTCATCATCGTACCCAGTTCATGACTACAACATGGTGACGTCACGTCAGGATCCGCGTCATTCGATCCCTCTTTCTTACGTCATCATCTCTCAAAAAATGACGCCAAGAACCTGATAGATGTCAAGCGCGGAGCACTAGTCGCCAACGCTGAGATCAGCGATATGGCGTCACATCTGGAGCGTCATCCTCCGGAAATATTAATGTGAGTCGGTTGAAAAATGGGTAAGGTGGAATATTCATTGAAAGTCTCCTCAATAGATAAACATTTTATTTTCTGATATGTATCGAGTATTTGTTTAATGTTCATATGCCCAAGAAATATTATACTCTCTCATATTCACAATAAGTGTTCTTTTAGTACGTGAAAATTCCAAAAACAAATGTTAATTTCACATTTTCAAGGCTAGTGAAATTTTTTTTTCCAAATTACCCTTAAATATATCGTGTTTCAACTAACATAATGCATAAATTTGTTTGTTCCAAAGTAACATTTATGACTAATTAAAGGTATATTTGATATTTTAACACAATCTATAATATGTGGATTTCCCCCCATAAAAGACACTTATTTTGATAGGAGGGAGTATTGAATATTAATATGAAAATTGTTTTTATTTGCTGATTGGTGTAAATGATGTTTCATCTTGTATTCCACCACTGACAGATGCAGACACAAGGGGGCAAGGCCGCAAGGGTAGCTGCTTCCTCCCAAAAATTTCAATTTGTTTTTACTATATATCATTTTAAACATTAAACTTATATATATAAGGAGAATTTAGCATTCAGCCCCAACCCCCAAAGTTACTCGCGCGTAAATGTATTGTATTCCTCGAACTTTACTTCCTCCCCCAAATATTTTAGTTAGAATTTATATGATTTTTTTAGTTTTTTTTTTATTTGGCCCATCCCGTTTTTGTGTATCGCCCCATCCCTATATTTTTTCTGGCTCCGCCATCGCCTTCCCCCAACTGTAAAATCATGCGTCCGCCACTGACCGTAGCCTTAATGGTCAAGTGTGTAAAAGTTTCCATATTAATTTTAAACCATAAATTATAAAATTTTATAAGACAAATGATAATTATTTTTAAAAAAAATGTGGTAATCTGTATGCATAATGAAATATGAGATGAAACACTATTTTTGAATGAAATATGGCATCCGCTTAATTGTGATTCTTAAGCAAATGAGATCTTCAATTCTGAAAGGCAAAACTTCTATCAGACAGTCTAACGGGTTCAAATCCATTAAACGGATTCCAGACCAACCCGAATAAATTAGGCGATGGTATTTTTGTAATTCTGAAAAGGCGGTGGCATTTTTGGGATTTTCAACGCAGTGGTATTTTTGTAATATTATGGGGGTGGTGACATAGTCTCACTGGACCAATGCCATTTTTGGGATATTAGACAGTAACATAGTATCGTTAAAAGTATTTAGTTTTTTCCCTAAAAAATATTAGTAGTACCATTGAAAAGTATTATCAATCCACTTGAACAGTTTTTTAGTAATCCTAGTGAAAAGTATTGATATTTTTTTTCAAAAATATTAGTATTCCTATTAAAACGTCTTAATAGTCTTAATTATTGAAATAATATGTTTTCCGGTTAAAGGTATTTTAGTATTACTCCTAAAAAGTACTAGTTGTTGGACCTCTAGCGCTACTCGGATTGACGAATGTCCCCACAAACCAACACGAGTCTTTTCTAGCGCGCTTTGTCCTCACTCATGCGCACTCGAAAACTTCCCGGGGGTAACCCATCCCATGTCTACTCCAGGCCAAGCACGCTTAACCCGGAGTTTCTAAGTAATGGGCACCGAGAAAAGAAGATGCATCTGTTGGTATAGGTAGTCCAAATCATATCCTAAAAAATGCTATCCTTTAACTATGCAATCCAACGCTCACGAGTTCAAATCACGGCCGCGCCTGCGCCTATTTTAAAGCCCATTGCAGGCGGGATCTGGACCAAATCCCAACAATCCCCCTCCCAGAACCTGCCATCTTCTTAGCTCCAGTGCTTGGCAACCTCCACTGTCCGCCAAACTTCCTTAGTTCTAACGCCAACTTCTTCAGTTCAAGCGTCGCGTCACGCCACCTCTCGATTCGGCCACCCAAAGAACTTACACCTTGATTCCATTCTGCTTTACCTCGATTCGCCACCTGGCAACCTACCCTTCGATTCTGGTCCACCCAAAGAACCTACACCTTCGATTCGATCTATTTTACGAGTTCCGCCACCTGGCAACGTACCCCTTCTTCCGTCCACCCAAAGAACCTATACCTTGATTCGATCTGTTTCCCCACCTGGCAACCTACCCTTCGATTCGATGTTTTACCTCGATTCGGCCATATGGCAACCTACCTTCGATTACGTCCGTTTACCTCCATTGCGCCGGCAAAGATCTCGCCCACCGCTCCCGAAACCTCCACCGCAGCGGCGTGCTTCCAAGGGAATTCGAACTCGTGACCTGCTCCGATACCGGTTGTTGGACCTCTGCGCTACTCGGATTGGCGATCGTCCCCACAAACTAACACGAGTCTTTTCTAGCGCGCTTGTCCTCACTCACGCGCACCCTGAAAAACTTCCCGGGGTCACCCATCCCATGTCTCTACTCCGAGGCCAAGCACGCTTAACCTCGGAGTTTCTATGTAATGGGCACAAGAATAGAAGATGCATCTGTTGGTATAGCTAGGTAGTCCAAATCATATCCTTTAAGCTATCCTTTCACTATGCAATCCAAATACTCACGAGTTCAAATCGCGGGCCGCGCCTATTTTAAAGCCCATTGCGGGCGGGGATCTGGACCAAATCCCAACACTAGTTTTTTTCCATAAAAAGTATTAGTAGTTCCCCATAAAAGTATTAGTTCTTACCCAAAAATATTAGTTATCATCCTGAAAAATATATAGTAGCCCCTAAAAAATATTAATTTTCCATCCGAAAAGTATTAATAATCTTACCAAAAAGTATAAGTAGTACTATTTGAAAAGTATTAATAATCCTCTTGAACAATATTTTTAGTAATAATTCACATGAAAAGTATTGATTTCTTTCCTTAAAAGTATTAGTATTCCCCTTAAAACGTATCAATAGTCTCATTGAAAAGTCTTCAATTTTCCGATAACATGTATTTAGTATTCCTCCTAAAAAATACTAATTTTTCTCATAAAAATATGAGTAGTTACCCGAGAAAGTATTAGTTACCCCCTCCCCAAAGTATCGTTAGTCATCCTGAAGTATTTAGTAGTCTCCCTAAAAATATTAGTTTTCCTATGAAAAATATGGGAAAATTGCAATTTTGGTCCCATAACTTTGGGGGGTGTCAAAATTAGTCCCACTCGATTTTATTTTTTCAAAAACAACCTGTAATTTACAAATTGTATCAAAACTAGTCCCACTCGATTTTAGTTTTTCAAAAACACCCTGTAATTTACAAATTGTATCAACTTGAGGACAAATCCCACCGCCGATTGGAATTTTCGCGGAATTTGTCACACGATAAACACGTGACCTGAAATTTTGGGGATTTCTCACCCTCTTTGACACGGTGAAAATAAAATACTAGCATGGAAAGAGATTTGGAAAAACTCGTCACCACCATTTCCCCCCAAAAAATATGCCCAATTACAGGGTGTTGACGAGTTTTTTTCCTCCAAATCTCGGTGATGAGTTTTTTCCCCCCCAAATCTCTTTCCATGTTGACATTTTATTTCCACCGTGTCAAAGAGGGTGAGAAATCCCCACACTTTCAGTCACACATGCTTATCATGTGATGAATTCCGGCGAAAATTCCAACCGGCGGTGGATTTGTCCTCAAATTGATACAATTTGTAAATTACAGGTGTTTTTTGAAAACTAAAATTGAGTGGGACTAGTTTTGATACAATTTGTAAATTATAGGGTGTTTTTGAAAAAATAAAATCGAGTGAGACTAATTTTGACACCCCCCAAAGTTATGGGACCAAAATTGCAATTTTCCCAAAAAATATTAGTAGACGTCTCTAAAAGTATTATTAGTCCTCCTAAAATATATTAACAACGGTCAGTGGATGTGGTTGTTGTGGTGTTGGTGGTTTTGCGGCTGTTGATGGACTTACCGTTGCATATTTGGATCCGTCTAACGGATTAGATCCGTTAGATCTGAGAGGAGACTAACTCATTGTAAAATGGTATTTTATCTCATGTTCACCACATGAATGATTGACACGTGTTTTTTTTTAATAGTTATTAAATCACTTTATAACAACTTACAATTATGTTTGGCGTGAAATAAAGACTTCTTCTAGCTTAATGCCAAATCCCTGCCTAATCCCTGTTTTCATTTAATGGTTCTTGAATGAATTGGGTATACATATATTGCAATCGATTCATCTGTGCATTCGATAATGTCCACTCACTTCAATACAAGATCATGAATAATTTGAATATCATTCTCGTATAAATATTGATGGTATTAAATATAATTTATAAATTATTTACATGTATTACAATATCATATAAATACAAAAATAAAGTTCCTGATAATTTAAGAATATATAAATTATTATTATATATCCACTTTAAGTTATGTCATAATTAAAAATTAAATAATACAGGAATACATAAAACATAATATTTACATATTTAAAAATTAATACAAACACATATGCATGTAAAAGTAATCATGTTAATATCAAGTAGTATATCTGCTATGAACAATTCATTTACAATTCCTATTTTAACCGTGTATCTATGTATAATGTAATTTTTTTTAACCAACTTTTTTATAATAATTAATAAAATTTTATAACTTACTACTCTATCTGTCCCACTAAACATGCTTTCACTTTCACACGTCCCAAATTATAGGTTTTGTTTTCTTACTGAGAGTATTATTTAATACACACAAATATAGGGGGCCACAGTTCCAAAATTGCCGATTCCAATTCCTCAAAAATGAGGAGTCATAACCATTGCGTCACGATTATTGACCATTTTTCTAATAGTTAATAAAGTTTTATAATTTTCTACTCCATGTGTCCCACTAAAATAGGTATGTTTACCATTTTTATTTGTCCCAAATTATAGGCTTGTTTTCCTAAACTATCTTCAACAATTGCATCATTTTATTACATATTCTGCATTGAGAATATTGGTGTAAACTGCTTGAGATGATCTTATTAGGAATATAATTACACACCAATATAGGGGTGGTCATGGTTCGAAAACCGTAGGTTTTGGTTCCTCAAAAATGAGAAACCAAAACTGGAACCGGAACTGCAATTAAAATCGGATCAAGAACTGGTTCCTCAAAGTTCTGGTTCCAAACCGTCGTAGGGTATAGAAGAATCAAATTTGGATATAGAATATCAAAGTCCACATAGTTCATTTTTCGCTCTTTTTTTTTTACCATCATTACCTTTAACCTTTTTTTTAGGAAATCTTTAACCATTTTAATTTCATAAATAAAATATATTCGGCTAAAGTTGCATCATTCATGCATTTATTATAAGGAGTAACAATATTTATACATGTATTTAAAATTTAATTTAAAGTTGAATAATAAAACCCTGATAATAAATCTGTAAATTCAGAAAATATTCTTAACATGTCACATAAGTAAACCACACAAAAAAAGTCGATTATAATTAAAATTGTCGATTCCATGGTTTTCGACACATAGGAACCGTAATCGAAATCGGCTTACACGGTTCCAATTCCAATTTGAAACTAAGTTATACTTCCATTTAGTCATCCCTACGCCGAAGAATAAAAAATATAAAAATAATTATAATCCCTTATTAAATGTCAAGAATATAAAAATAATTTGTATAAATTATTTTTCAAGACTAGATTAGTAGGTCGGAGGAGTAACTCGTATTAAATGTCATAATACTTGAAAAGATTAAATATCATATTAACTGGTAGGTTCGCAAGTTCAAACTTCAATGCATCCATGACAGCACACTTTAATTTAAGTGGTAATGGTACAAAATAGCCATTTAGAAAATGTAAAAATTAAAAATAGCCATATTTTGTAGACACATCTTTTTAGCCATTTTGGGGTGTAAAATGACATTCATACCCTTTCTCTAGCTTTTTTTTATAATTTGTGGGTTATTTCTCTCTCTTTCACTTATCTCTATGTATCTTCTTACTTTTTTTTCAAACTTTTTTAAGAAATCGAACCTGTATTTTTCATTTTTAAATATGCAATATGGGTGTTGAATTATAGATATCGAAAAGATGATTAATTTGATATGTTATACATGCAAAACGGATTTAAAACGAAAAGTTATGTGAATTCAAAGTTTTTGAAAAAAAAAATAATTGGGTATGACTCGAATTCGAGTTACATGATTCAATTCGAGTCATGTAATGACTTGAATTTGAGTGTGTCAATGTATGAAGAAACACTGACAATCCACTATGCCACACAAACCTTTTGGTTATAATAACGAACTTTATTTTATATATCATACATCTGTAACTCGAATTCGAGTTACAGTATACCCAGTTATTTTTTTTTCCAAAAAACTTTGAATCCACATAACTTTTTCGTTTTAAATCCGTTTTGTATGTATAATATATCAAATTAATCCTCTTTTCGATATCTATAATTCAACACCCATATTGCATATTTAAAAATAAAAATACAGGTTCGATTTCTTAAAAAAGTTTGAAAAAAAAGTAAGAAGATACATAGAGATAAGTAAAAGAGAGAGAGAAATAACCAAAATATCAAACAAATATGCTAGAAGGGTATGAATGTCATTTTACACCCTAAAATGGCTAAAAAAGATGTGTTTAAAAAAGATGGCTAAAAAATATCTTGGTTTGTTGGGAATGGCTAAAAAAAAACCGACTGTTAATTTAATTATATTGTCTTATTAATTTGCGTACCAACTAAAGTAGCTCACCGTTGGACCAACCGCATGTCACATAAGTCTAACAGATCTGGCAAGACAAGTCGTATGAAAAACCATACGTCATACCATATCCCAACGTAAGTAAAGACCTTTCATTAGTTACCCACCAACCTCATTTCAAGGTAGCCAAGTCACCTTACCACCCATTTGAGAGATCGCTAAAATATCTTCTCTCTCATATCTCTTTCTTGCCGTCGATTTTTGATGATGATTGGTTTTTCGGCCAGCTTATCCGGCCTTTCACATGACAATGATCTCTTTTCGGAAATTTCTTCAATCCCTTCACATGGTACTCCATCTTATATGGGGGGACGTCGTCCCTTATGTTTCCATCGCCCAAGGAGTTGCAACTCTCTCCTTTGGTGATTAACATATATGCCCATGGTCCCCCCAAAAGTTGTTACAACTTCTCCACAAGTGGTCACCCTTTTGGCGGCCAATCTTCAAGCAAGGATGGTCCCCCTCCCAAAGTATCTTGCTATATCATTGGATTATTCTGCCACATGCAAGGGTTGTATGTCCCACTTAACAATTCTGTTGGATTACACTTCAAAAATTATGGATTCTTTGGCAAACCCTGGTACTTTCTTGGATTCTCAAGTAACCCATGAAAAACCTATTTTTATTGGTTCAGGATCTCTAGATTCAGCGCATGCGTCCAAGATTCCAACTTTTACGGAAACACTTAAGCCCTAAGTGATTCACGTCCGATTAAGAAGGAGATTTTTTCCCAATTCGATGATGGATGAGGGCGTTTATCATCAACGCATTAAATGAGAACTATGTAACTCTTTGATAGGGTGATTGTTGCAACCAAAGGGTGCAAACCGTTTTCATTGGAAGCTCTCAAGTCCAAGTTAATCGAGGTTTGGAAAATTCAAAATAGTTAGCGTTTGGTTCTTATTGGGAGAGGATATTTCATCTTACAGCTCACGAGTTTGGATGACCTTAATTGTGTTTTTGCTAAAGCTTCATGGAACTTGAATACAGGTATCATTCGTATTACTAATTGGATTCTGGATTTCAATCCTTATCATATTAATACTTCGGTGGCACAAGTTTGGGTACGTATTTATGAATTAAGTATTGAATATTAGCATCATTCTTTGATCACGAAGATTGCTACCGCGATTGGTACTCATATCCAAATTAATGGACGTTCGTTGTCTAGTGAGGTGGGGCATTTTATTCGCGTTTTAGTCGAACTTGATTTAAATAATACTCTTCAGCAATTTGTTATGGTGGAACTGGGTAGGACACTGCTCTTTTGTTTCACTTAGTTATGAAAATTTGCTGGGATTTTGTATCAACTGTCGCATAGTTGGGCACCATATCAAAAACTATCGTTAGGTCAAATCTAAGGAGGTACAACAGAAGGATGACGTTGGGCGCAAGGAAAAAAGTCAAGTTCGTGGACGTTCCATCATTCGGGATCATGTTCCGGCTACTAAGGGTAAGGCAGTTGAATGTGAAACTTGGGTGCATGTAACAGGACGACAAGGTCATGTTAATGAAGGTGAACCTTCTTCTTCACGTATTCCTACTAAGAAATCTTTGATGTTCTGGGTGCTGATTCGGATGATGTGGCATGTGATAATACAAATTTGGAGCACAAATCCGATAATGAGAATCAGATTATGGCTTCAAAAGACAATACTGGCAACTGTTAAGTTGGATTTTTATCAACAAAATTAGGTATCCTAGACTTAGAATGAGTCAAAATTATTGTTGAAATTGTATATCAAGTCGCAATATGTTTCAAGGTACCAAGAAATCAAGAAACGGATGGAAGACGGTGAAAAATGAATCATGGCGGTGAAAGAATGGAAAGAAAAAAAAAAGAGAAATGGTAGTATACCGCAGTACACCAAATATATAAAAGAAAAAAAAATATTTTTGTACCGCGATATGAAGTACTTATACCGCGGTACATAATGATTTTTACTGTGTACCGCGGTGCAATCCGTCTGTATCGTGTTTTGACCCGATTTTCACTTCTTTCAACCGCGATAAATTCAACGCCTACCGCGGTACTTACCAAACATCTTTTAGCAATAATTTGACTTTACACTGCGAAAAAACACGAAAGCTCCTTTACAACAAAGAAAGACTAATCAGCCGAAAGAGAAAAAGAAGACACAGGAGTACAGATCAAAAGAAGAAATTAATGGAGGACATCAGGTAATGGACAACAGAAGAATCCATTTGACAGAGAAAATAATGGAAGAAAAAGATGAAGCATTCTGCTATAAATAGGCATGAGTTTTCAGCAACAAAAGATACCGGGAGACGGGATCCCAGGGAAGGAGATATAAAATACGGAGCTCAGTTGGAGAGAATGTAGCAGAGCAGGAAGGGAACCAGTTTAATTCTTCAACAAATACTTGAAGAATTACCGATCAAATCATCAAATATAAGTTCTTCCTTATTCTTCTCTTTCTTTCCAGTATAATTCTTGTATTAATTCATATGTATCGAATTTCTTCTATGTATTGTTTGATGAATTAACTAGATATTCTAGGGGCTTGATGTAATCTTGTTTGATCTTATGTTTGATTTGTAGATCTATTTTATTTCGTGCAATTCATGGTTTATTTGTGTTATTTGTATTAATTACATCTTGATTACATGGCCATTAATCTTTGATGCCTGATGTATTAATCCACATTCGAGAGAAGGGATTTAATACCAGATCTAGAATAACACAACATAGGAAATTATATAATCGAGAGACTTATAAATTCTTTGAAGTTGTTGTAGAAATTCCACTGTTCTATTTAGAGTTATAATTCTTGAGATTTTTATAGAGATATCGAAATCTTATTTTATAATTTAAAATCACTAGGCACTCGAGAGAGGTAGTTGATTCAATTGAGAATTTCAACTTATAAATCATTGCTTGAAATAGATAGATTGTTTATCTTACATAAGCGATAACTTGATGAAATCAACCTCTAGAATAATTCTCCCGTAGATTTAGATATTTGTAATTTTATTTACATTTAATTATTATTAGATATAAATCATCCACCTATTATTGATCAGTTAAATATAGCATAGGTAATTTATACTTGGTGCTTACACACACATTCCTTGTAGATACGACAACCGTACTCATTACACTATATTAAAACTTGACAACTGTACACTTGCGGTAGATTATGTAAGTGTTTTCATGCCTAACAGCAACACAGACAGAGCCATGGTTCCTTATCAACCACAACAACCTATTATTGGGGATTCGCTGATTGCAATAAATTTGGATGAATATTAATGACAAGCTAATTTGCAACGTGCAATGGAAAGGGTTTCTAATAGCCTTCCTCTTAATGATTATGTCCTTAGTTCCAATGATCCTTCCGAAAGGTTCAATGCTATGGTCGTTGCTGCCCGATAATGTAGGTCAGAGATGGCGGATGAAGACGATCAAGTTGATACAGATAAATTGGAAGCTTTAAAAACCAAACTAGACGACTCCTCAACTACTCCGATTGTCTTTCTCTCATGTGATTCGTCAGAAGCTATGAATGCTCTAGCAATTGTGGCTCAAGGATCCTGGACCGACATTCCACAGGATACATCAGACCATCTGGATGATACTTAAGCACATGCAAAAAAAAAAAAAAAAACACATGCCAATGTGATTCTAAAATCCTCTAGAAATAGACGCCCATCATTTAGATTGTGATTTTAAGTTATTTTTGTTGTTTCTTTTATCGGTACTCTTTTTTCGATCAAAGGTTTTTCCCACTGAATTTTACTTTGATAGGTTTTAACAAGATCCCTATTTTAAAACTAGTTATTTGGCTTGTAAGCAGTGCACTACATTTTCTTTTTAATAATATTTCGCATTTATTCAAAGAGAGAGAGACCATTTCAAAGAGAGAAAGAGACAAGAATTAAAAATACATATGGTCCTACTTTTTCATTTCCATAAATTCTTTTTATCTTTGTGTGTATATATCTCTCCAAATTTATACAAAACTAGTCTTTTGTTCCCGTGCGATGCACGGGGTGAATATCTCTGTTAGATCTCTATTTTGTACTATTACATTTATATTTTTATAATAGTTCTATGTATTTTATCCCCGCATTTCAAGATGGGAACATCCTCATGGGGAACCATCCTGTTAGTCACCAAATAGAATAGGATGGGGAATCCTTGGTTAATTCGGGGATAAGAGTGGGGATGAGTATTCTCTGCTTCTCTGGAATGGGGGATCAGACATGGACGATATTTATATCCCCGCTCCTCTTTCTATTCCGATTAAATATAAACAGGGATTCTCTATTCCATCCCCATTCCCGAATATGTAAATTATATTTATCTATTATTAATGTTAATTCTATTTATAATTTTTTATTTTGTTAATTCTAAAAATTAAATCTAAAAATCTTTACATTTTTACTTTTAATTATTCTTTATTTTGCAACTCGTGGAATTATCTTATCTGTGTTTTTTTTAAATAGTGATTGCAAAAAGTTTAAAATTTTAAAAAATAATTAAAATATTAAGATAATTAATTTGATTATAAATTATGCGATTAAACAATAAAAAAACTATTATTGAATATAAAAAATCTCTTTAAATATTAAATATTTGGTTTTGTGAATATGAATTGTATCTATTTATAACACATGTTTATCTATAGTAAAGTAAAAGTTCGAAAAATATTTTAACTGACAAATGTTGAAATATTTTACTACCCCAATGTTGAATATTTAATAAATTGTATTTTGAATACAATCAACAATATATTCCTTTCAAATTTCAATACTTTTTTGGTTTAGGAAGCTGAACAATTATCAAATTTGCTAAATGAAACAAACAATAGCCTTGCTTTATATTTAGCAACTCAATTTTAAGGAAAATAAAATATTTCAAAAAAATAAAAACTAATTTTATATATATACACATATATAAAAAATATCAAACAAACAAATTCATATATAAATACAAATGTACAACTTTGAAACTTGAATATCAAAACTCATTGACAAATATAAAAATAATTTCTATTAACATGAAAAGTATGTTAATGAATAAAAAATAATTTTCTATATATGAAATATTATTATGAGTATAATTTCTGTTATATTATTAATTTTATTCTTATATAAATATATATAATGCTATGTATTATATATATATGATGTATAAAATTTAGATACATATTTTGAGATACGTTCTTCAATTAAAATGAGTGATTTTTAATTGAATATAATCAATCTAAATGTAATTTTACATAATTATTAAGAAATAGGCTAAGCCCAAATAACAACTATACATATATCAAAAATAGCCAAAATACATGAATATACAAATTGATGTCCAATAGCCCGAATACATAATTTTTAAAGTCCATTACAAAATATAAAATAATAAGTAAATATTTCTTATATTATGTTTTTGTTATTTATGTATGCAATATGGGTGTCAAACTGAAGATCATAAAAAAATGATTAATTTGATATATTATACGTCAAAAATGGATAAAAAATGATTGTTATTAATTTTGTTAAAAAAAAGATAAATATAATAATTAATATTGTACACACAAATTGAGAAAGCTATTTTTACATAATTCTATTTCTTATATCATTTTAAGAAGAAATTATTTAAAGAAAGTTGACTACCAAATTTAATGAAATAACCAATATTATATCATCTATATCTATATATATATAATAGCGTAAGTCCTGATATTTTTTTCCCGCTCTTTTTTTGTTTATTTTATTAGGAAAGAATTCTAAACATTATAAATGGTAATTATTATAAATAATAAATGATAATTATTATAAATTGTTATAATAGGAATGTATTATAATAAGATCATTGTAATATAAAGATCATTGTATTATAAGATGTGTATTATAAATGGTAATTTTTTTTCACCATAATTATATGAACTAAAGCTAAACGTCAGTTCTTCTGTTCTTCTACATATCTTCATCACTTTTATTTGTTTCAATACATATCTTCATCACTTTTATTATTTTCCTACATATCTTCATCACTTTTGCCATATTGTTAATCCTAACTTCAAGCCTAAACAACAAATATGGCTTCATCTTCACGTTCCCCTCTATTTCGCTTTTTATCAAGTGTCCCAACACCGACAAAAATTTGAACTCGAATACTGCAATAAGGAAGAGTTTTTATATACACTATATTGTAGATTTGTACGGACAAAATTTGGTGAGTTTCTTTTTTTTTTTTTATTATTTTTGACAGTTTTGTTTATTTTTTCTAAGTTGTTTTTTGTATGATTTGTTTGTTTTTGTATTATTCCTCATGCTAACATATTTTTTGTTACATTCGTCGTAGTTTACGTAATTATTGAGATGTTTTTATAGACGCTTCGATATTGTTTTTATTCCTTATATTGTATTATTTTTTTATACCTATATTTTTTTTTTGTTACATTCCATATATTGTAGATTTTAAGTTGTTTTCATTCCGTTATCATTTTTAAGTGTTGTTCTTGATAGAAACTTCGATATTGTTTGCTTTTTAAGTAATTATTGCATTGTTACATTCTCTAGTACCAGTATTTTAATATGCCCCCCATTTTCTCGGCAAAAAAAACTGAAAAAAACTAAATAAATTAAACTTCTACCTCCTTATTGTAATGGTTTCTTATATTGTCCAGTTAGAAATTCATTACAAATTGTAATTATATTAATTTTTTTGTGTCAACATCTTCCATGCAAATTCGGCAGTCAATTCTATATATATCTAATAGCAGAAGTCGGGAATAAAAATTTTCACGCCCATTTTCACTTGCTAAATTCGGAAATTATTTTGCTGCAAAATTATAACCGTAGATCTTGTAAAATATTGAAGATTAATATTGAAATTATATATATAGATATAGATATCCTAAAAATATACTCAAATAAATCATATCAACACAATCTGTTATTTAACAAACATTCTCTGATTTGTTGCTAATTAACTTTCCACATCATCAATAAATTTAGCCTAATTATAGGAAAATTTAGTCTTGAAATAAAATCTAACCTATTTTTCTTAGGTTAAAAAATGTTGATTTAATAATCAAAAGGAAATATTTAAAATTAAAATTTGAAGATGGATATTGTTTCGCGACATACGATTTTGTAAGAAAAAGTAGAATACTTATATATTCTTTTTGAAAAAAATCTAGATATGTTAGCCAAATTCATTATCATAAATATGGATGAAATACTTAATATTTATTAATGTTCATAAATTAGAAAACAAATTATAATTTTTATGCAATTTTTTCTTATTTTTCCAAATCCTATTTATATCATATATTGATATTTTCTATAAATAATTTCGTTAATTATTCTTAACAATATCAATTTTTTCTATGTTTTCTATAATTAATCCCATAATTATTGTCAATTCAATTTAGAAACATGATTAGTTATGTAACTATATCATAGAAATTAATTCCTTATTATTATTAATTTAAGCTATTTATTCTATATAGTCGATTCGGTTAATTATTGTCAATTATATCAAAGCATAAGATTTATTGTTAATTATACCAAAACATAGATTTTTACAATTGATTTATCCAAAATAAATCAATATTTGTTTCCCATTTACCTAATCAAAGTACAATCGCTTTGGATAATAAAAAACATGTCCGCTTTATGAGAATTTTTGGATTGATTTGTCCAAAAATTTGTATCTTATTATCGATTTCTTGCTAATTCACTTTCCACATCATCAATCTATTTAGCCAAATTATAGGAAAAATTAGTCTTGAAATAAAATTATTTTATTTATCTAAATTTATAAACTACTTTTGCTTTAATAATCAAAAAAAGAAAATATTTAAAAATAAAATTTGGAAGTCGGATATTATTTCAATATATGATTTTCTAACAAATTTAGAAGGTTTATGTTGGGAAATTTATTTATTAGATTTTGATGAATGCCATGTAAAACTTAGACTAGAAAGTTGGCATCCCATTTTCCTTGTAATTTGTATTGTAATAGATAGGGCATGCATTTAGCCGAGTCAACTCAGCTATGCCTGGACATACAAGAAGTCAATCAAGATCGAATGAAGACTCACCGTGAAGCATCTGAGTGTGGCAAGGAAGAGAAGTCAAGAACTCGACTGAAGGAGTATCAGCTGGGATTCAGCTGTGTGAAGTGTCAGTCAAGTCAACGCAAGAAGCCAAGTCTCAAGTTGAAGTGACAGATGAGTCATCCATTGATTGGAAGCAAACTCGAAGTCACCTGGGGAAGTTAGTGAACTACAGTCAAGTCAAGACAATCAAAAGAATCCGATTGCACAAAAGTCAAGAATATTACCTAAACAAGTAATACTTCCATGCCGCCATGTCTTAAAGTGCTCGGTCCCGAAGCGTGCAAAAGGAATAAACCAATGGGAAGCACTCGCACTTCGTGGTCGAACCTGGAAAGCCGCAAGATATTTAATACGAGGAAATGTCAACATCAAGGATCGCAACAAGACAAGCCAACAAACACAAGTGACTTTTGAAAATCACCATCTCTTCAACTAGCATTTTTGAAAGTTCACTATAAAAGCTGAGGAATCTCATTGAGAGAAGGTTACCAACCACGAACATTCAAGCTATTATTCGAATCAGAACTCGCAAAATATTCTCAAGTTATTCAAGCAAACCCTCAAGCCTAAATTTCAAGGAAATCGATCCAACACCAAGTCGTGAAGGAAAGACAACTTCAAATCATTGAAGAGGAAACTTTTGAAGAATCAAAAGGGGTCTACATTCCAAGGAGGATTGTAGAAAGGTTCAAGGTCGAACCGGTCTCAAGTTATTGGAGGGCTTCGTGATCAAATCCAAGAAGCTTGAGCAAGTGAGTCAAGTAGCAAGGCAATACCTGTGAAGAAGGCTCGAGCCGGACGAGAAGCCACCGTGTGTGACCAAGGCATCTCCGATCGAGTCCCAAAGGATCAAGTCACCGTGTGTGATCAAGACTTGTATCTCAGATCGATAACCACTTTGTACTGATCAATACTTAGTGGATTCCTCCAGGAGTTGGAGAAGAGATGATTAGAAGAATTACCCGGTCTTGAACCTCTATAAAAATTATTGTGTCATTTACATTTCAAAGATTTATTTTCTCGCATATCATTTTATATCTCACGATAATTTGCTATCCAACCGACAATTCTACAAGTGTTAAAACCAAGTGTTAAAACAAACTTAAACCAAATTCAAGGGTGTTAAGTCTTCCACCGAAAATCTCATCACGGCCAAGTTAATGTTTAAGCTAAACATCCGAGTTATTCTATCAACAATCAATCGAAACCAGAGTGGCTAACTCGTTGGTTAACTAACTTAGCTGTCCATCATCAGGACTTAGCTGTATTTAACTCGTAATATTTTAAAAGGACTAAAATCGAAAAGTTGGTAAGGTTTATTCAACCTCCCCTTCTAAACCTTACTCACACCCCTTGGGACCTACGAGTTTATATTATATACTTTTGAAAAACAATCTTGATATGTTAGCCAATTTCATTATCATAAATATGGATGAAATACTTTAATTTTCATAAATTAGGAACAATATTATAAATTCATATGCAATCTTTTACAACAAATGATTCAATTTAACTATTATGCTTTGCTATAATGGATATTATATTACGAAATGAACAATATATTTGTGAAGCCCCGATTTTTCCGAAGCTATTAGTTGGACCTTATCGTTGTTTAAGCTTTTGATCGACTATTTTATCGCGTCATTTTGACGGGTAATTAATAATAATATATACATTTTGTATTCTATTTCATTTTATTTTATTACTTGTGATCATGATCATCATTAATTCTATTCCTCATTTATGATCACTTGATTGATCATTATTACTATTTTGTATTTATTAGTCACCTTAGAATTTTAAGAGACTATTTATTTTGGAGACTTTTACCTTATAGAATTAAGAATTTAATTTAGTTTAAGTGATCATGAGACTTACAAGTGATCAAGGAAACCACTAATTATTTTGGAGATTGATATATTTCATCTATTATCATCAAATTGGGACAAAAAAAAATATATGGAATTACCATTTTACCTCATAGTGGACGGCCATGATGGATATTTTGGGATAAAAATATCATCCAACTCTTGTACACATATACCATATATTAGTCATCTTGTGTATAATTATATCATTAATTCAAACATTATACACATCATCTTATACACCAATTCTTTATTACTATTTTCCCCAACTTATTCCCACTTAACAAACATTCTTCTTATTCCTCTCAAATTCAAATTGACCCACACTTTGACTTGCATTTTTGTCTCCATGCAAGAGACAAATTACAAGACACAATTTGATCAAACTTTCCTCTCCCTCTCTCATACTACACGGCCATTATGGCAATTTTTGTACAAAATTTTCATTTCATTCTCATCAACACATTCTAATACTCAAAGCCTTCTCCTCCTTCTCTCTAAAAACTCCCAACATCTCTCTATTCTTCTTCTTACTTTCTTCTTCCATACTTAGAAAAAATTCAACATTTTCCTCCCTATCCTTCATAAAAATCGAACCACTATACTAAAAGGTAAGAAATTTTAGCTTCAATCCATATTTGGATATCACATTGTTCATCTCTTCCACCTTCTTAACTTAAGTTTAAATTTGGTTTTGGAGGTACATTTAGAAGACTTTGAAGGTTAGAGCTTGACAATATTTTGAAGAAGGACCTCAAGCTTGAAGAAGAAATAGTAGAGAAAATTTGACTACAAGGTAAGAATTGTGTACTAGACCCCTTCTTTCCTACTCTTCCTATTTTTTTCAAATTTTAACACCCCTTTTTCATTTTTGAGAAATAGGGGCTGACCTTAGGAGATTTTTGGAGTTGAGCCAAATTTCCAATTTTGAGCTTCAACTAGTCTCCAAACATCTACTACACAAGGTAAAGTGTAGTCCTTTTCATTTTCTTAATTCCTTCTTTTTCTCCTTAATTTTTCTCTCATTTTTCTAACTCCAAATTTTGATATTTTCTTGACTTAGGGGCTGACCTAAGAAGCCTCATCCAAAAATTGTGAAATTATCCTTTTATTTCACAATTTCCAAAATTAAGGTGGGTGGAAAATTATTTTTCCAACTTTTAGGTGTTTTATTAAAATGCATGTAGAAAATTTGATCATGAGCCTTGAGATATATATAATCTATGTATTGCATGTCAATTTTATATATCAAATCATGAAAATTCTCAAGAGTTGCTCAAAATTACTATTTATTGAATTTTAGGTGCATGCATGTACACTTTAATGCTTTAATTGATGAATTCTTGTATGTATTGGACATGCATGTGTATGATCTTTAAAATCTATGTTTTGGATGACTTATAACCTGGAAAAGTCGAGCATAATTGATTAAATTTCAATTTTGGACTTAAAAATGCAAAAATGGAAAGTTGGTGGACTAAATTGCAAGAAAATAAAAGTTAAAGGACCCTCTGCAAATTTCGAAATTTGGGACTGTACTCTGGTTCGAAAATGACTTTTGGACATTTTAATAATGTTTTAAGAGTTTTAAGATAAATAAAATCAACCTTTAAAAGCCCAAGGACTAGATTGTAAAATTTTGAAAGTTTAAGGGCTACTTTGCAATTTTAAAAACTGTACCAGACCTAAACTTTATAAATTGAAATTTTTACTTTTAAGTTACTGGGAATCACATATTTTAAAGGTATTCCAAAAATCCAAGTGGTTAGGGCTTGAAAAACAATTTTTCTAAAATTGAGGGACTAATGTGAAAATATTAAACTTGAGGACCCAAATGAAATTTCCAGGACTTATGCAGCCCATGCACCTGGAAATACTAACTTAACTATAACTTAATTATATTTTGGACCCAAGGTTCAAATTTCATAACAATTGGACCCCTAAAAGCCTTAAAGGCAATTATTTTAAAATGGGACAAAAATGATATTTTCTAAAGTTGAAGGACCTACACATAATGCTTTTAAAAACTGCTTTTGTCCCAATATCCTACCAGCCTTAGTGACATTTTCCAACTGGAATCGCATTAAAAGCCCTTCCGGTTTGTGAGTTCCGAATTTTTTTTTAAAACTTAAGGTCCGAATTGACAATTTTTACAAATTTGGGGCCAATATGAGATTTTTATAAAGACTCGACCATAAAACTTTAAAACCTGAATCTCTGGACAATTTGGAGAATTTAGGAACTGACCTCATAATTTTTCAAGGTCGGGATATTTAATTATTCAATTTTTAACCCCAAAAGAGTTGGTTTTTACAAAACGGGCTAAATTACAATTTTTCTTTTATAAAGGACCTAACTCAAATTATTTTCTCTTTTACTAAAATAGCCCTGGACTCTCTGAAATTGAGATTTAATTTAAATATTTTACCTCCCCAAAACCCATAACTTATCGGATCAATTTGACCGATTAATACCCGATCATGAGCGACTTCCTCGCCTTGCTAATTGATTCTATAACGGGACTTATGTTCCACCCAATCTTTTAAGATATCGAAGGTTGCTTATCCTTCCGATAATCATCTTCATCCAAAACTCCACCAACGCCATAATTGCCACTCGCGTTTTCCAAAAATTTTCCTAAATCGCTTCCCAAATCAATAATACTGATCGCCTGGTTGACTACCCGTAATTGTAATTACTTTCCCGCCGAGAAATCAACTTGGTGTGTCGAGCTCACAATGAATGGATACGTCGGGGGAACCGGCAAGCCTCGGCCGCTATTCCACTCTTCCGCCCCATCGCCCTAATCCCGCAACGAGGGACGGAGTTTGTCCAAGGGAAGCGGTCGTAGATCGGTATAATCATGATTATGACAGATCCGAGCCTCGCCACTTCTCGGGATTTTGTCTTTGCCTACGGAGCGATAAGGTGCCGGTCTTGGACCATACCGACGGGAGTTACAAGGTAGAACGAAGGAATCGCTGTCCGATCCACACGATTCTCGGAGTTATCGTCCCGCTTTTGGTTGGCGTTACATTCCCGCACGCAACCGCTACACGCTTTTGCATTGGTTGGCGCTACAAGTCCGCACGCAACCATTAATTGCCTTACATAGGATTGGCGTTACACTTCCGCACGCAATCCTACCTGCTCTTGATCGTATCACATAGTGCCTGTGTGACCATGAATCGCTTTTCTTAAATCGTATAATTATTACTTAAATAATTATCATGACGCTTTAGAATCGTGTGTGAAACCATGCATCATACTCATGCGTTTTTCGTATAATCTGTTTTCTCACATTAACTATTACGCCACACTCGCATTACCCATCACCCCATCCACCGAGATTTTTGTCTCATCCCCTTGTTTTCTAACCTTAGATGAGGATTTCGGCCGGGGATCTTTGAACCGCTCGGATTGAGACCTTGTACTACGCTTGTTGGATTTATCATCGTATCTTGTTGTTGATCGGACTCTTTTCTTATTATGTTTTTGTTGGACTTTTGTATCCTAATCAATTCGGGTTTGTAATTGAGGGGCGTATGATCCTTGACTTTAAGTTACTACCTTGTTGAATTTCGGGTTGTAATTTGGATGTTGGAATGTAGACTTTAAGTGATAACTTGTATCATTATTTCTTTCCACGCTATTTAGACTCTGTTTATTGGGTTCTCATTGGTATTGTCCGAATGTTAGTCCATTTGTATTTAAGTTGTGAATCGCTCGTCGCGTCCCGTTTGGGGCGTGACAGAAAAGAGTGGTATCGAGCTCGGCTAGTAAGATGGAAACTTACACCGAGCCGACCCCAGATAGGACCCTCGGTCCGTGTTTTGGGTAGTACCGCGACTTGACCAATTAAGTGTGAAATCGATTTCAAATTGGCATATAACCGTCTTATTGATATTTGAACTAAGTTAGAATGCATACTTTGAGATTCATAATCTTACTTGTCTTGACTTAGTTGATCTTAACCGATTTCCCTTACTCGCTCTTCCTTATTCTTTCCTATCTCTCCTCTACCTTGACCGATCCGCCTTAGTTTGTTTTATCGATGGAGCCGACGCGCCACGTGGTGGGATGTATTCCATGCCCGTCTTTGAAGGAATATTACGGCACCGATGATTCATTGGCACCGGAAAGCGAACGCACGACCACGTAACTAGCCAGAGCGCCAACGCAATGAGACCGACTCGGCGCTTGGCGATAATCCAAGATGAGAAGAACGAATCGACCATCGCCATCAAGGACCGCGATAACACCATAAGAGCGGGAGGACTAAATCAGAGTATCCGGGAGCGCCGGATAACATGAGGAGAAAATGAAGAGGACGAGCGACGGTCGCCGTAAATGGGAGATTGATGCCCGTCTATCCCGTAAGATCGCCGATCGCTTGGAGGAGGCCCTCATCAAGCGTATGATGATATCATTGAGGACCTTACACAGCCCTATCTCGGAGGGGACGCCGCACTAGAGGCCGCTTTTAGCGCCTAATGTTCACCATTGCCACCGCCCGAGGCGGAACTCCGTACCGATCCCGAGGAGGATCCCGAGGAGGACCCTCGAGGAGGATCCTCCGAGGAGGATCCCGAGAGGATCCCGAGGAGGATCCAAATGACATTGAGAGCCGGAGGCTGCTCCACTCGATGAGGCTCGGGATTTGAGCAAAGTGGTTGGACTTTGTGGATTGGCCGCAGGTTGAGGCGCCAACCCGACCCGACCCGGCCCGATCCTGACATAGCCGCGAGCGATGATGATGGCGATCTCACCGATTAGCTAGCGTGATTTTCTTTGTACTTTTGTTGTTGTAGCCGTGTAATCCAAAGTGTTGTACCTTTCATTATTGTACTAGATTCGGATGTATTTTGATTCCATGTATCCGACTTAGTATTCTCACGATGTACTTTGGGTGTATTCAATTTTATATTAATGGATATGCCTTTTGCCATTTATTCAAATGTCTTGTGTTGATGTTATTATCCCCGCGATATCTTTTACCTTACGCGAATAATTATTGTATTCAATTACTCGCAAATCGCAACTAACGCTCCAAGATACGAGATGGCGTAACATCGAGGACGTGGGAGACCTCGTCGCGTTCCCACGAGGAGACGACGATGTACCCGGACCGGGTACCCTCTCCTAATTACCACCACCTCCTCCACCATTGCGTGGAGACAACTGATCGCACAAGCATTACAACAAATACGATGTTTATGAGGCAACAAAAGCCTCAACCCCGTGCTCCCGAACTCCGCCCGAGAGGCGAACGATCGCACATTGGAGCGATTCCTGCTACGGTTCGACCCACCAACCTTCCCCGGGAGAGCCGACGATGTGAAAGCGGAAGAATGGATAGAGAAGTTGGAAAACATCTTCAATGCTCTTCAATACTCCGACGAGCAGAGTCACACTCCGTATTTCGCCTAGAATCGGGCCGCTAGAGACCGGTGGAGGGCGGGTTGAAAGGAGATGGGAACAGACCGAGTAATCGAACATGGGGAAATTTCTTGGCGAGTTCAATGAACAAGATATTCCCAGTCGTGAAGGAAGCACGCCGGGATGAATTTCATAGATTGAGGCAAGGGAACCCGACGTGGCTCGATGAGTTCGAGTTTCACCGATTGTCCAAGTATGCTCGGGACAATCGATCAAGAGGATAAGCTTTACAAGTTCACTCGAGGATTGAAACTGAACTTGAAACAGCTTCCGATCATTGAACTGCAACCTACTCACCGCGGTAAAGCGGCTCCGCATTAGCCGGGATCGAACCGTATTGGGACAGATTCAAGCAGAGTAGGCCCTCGAACGCTTTTAAGAGGCCACCAGTGGGACAGCCGCCTAAACCGCCGCTAAGTTTCGAAGGGGACCGTTAACGGATGACAAAGGAAAGAGACCTGCAGATAAGGAAAGCCGGGTCGGGAATGTACGCATTGCCGTAAACCGGGACATACCGCCGAAAATCGCCGGCGTAAACAAGGAAGGTGTTTGCGCTGCGGGCGAGAATCGCACCACCGCAAGATTGCCCGGTACAATGACCGATCCAAACCAACGCAACCCGCGTGGCCGAAACGGCCAGGGTAATCGGGCAAGGATGCCCGCCGAGCATTTGCACTAGCCGGACAGAGGCTCCGGAGGCAACAGACGTGGTGGAAGGTACGCTTCTAGTATCTAACCACTACGCTAAAATATTGTTCGACCCTGGATCAACGCATTCATTTGTTGCACCGCATTTTGTACACAAACTGCATGCATGCATGGAACATATGCCTATATGCTTAGAAGTGTCAACTCCTATGGGTGCGAGTCGATAATGATATTATCTATAATGCATGCGAAGTTAAGATTGTTTGAAATAAACTTTCCCCCGATTTGATCTTATTACCTATATCCGAATACGACATAATATTGGGAATGAATCAGTTATCTGCACACCATGCACAAATGGATTGCCATAACAAGTCCATTAAGCTATGTGAACCCGGAAAACCCGAAGTGGAGATTTCGGGAAGGGCACGAGTTAAGATTGCCCCAATCATTTCAGCAATGAAAGCGAGAAGGGCGATCACTAGAGGGGCTCAGGGGTATTTGGCGTTTGTAATTAACAAACCCAAGGTTGAGATACAAATCAACCAAGTACCTATAGTATCAGCATATACGGACGTATTTCCACAAGAACTCACCACTGTCCCTCCGGATAGGGAAGTCGAGTTCACCATCGAGGTGTTGCCAGGGACTGCCCCGATTGCCAGAACACCGTATAGAATGGCTCCTCTTGAGTTACAAGAGTTGAAAACGCAATTACAAAAACTGATGGATGTGGGATTTATCCGACCGAGTACGCTCTCCGTGGGGAGCACTGTCTTTGCTTTGTTCGTCAAAAAGAAGGATGGCACATTAAGACTATGTATAGATTATCGTGGACTTAATAGTGTGACCATCAAGAACAAATATCCTCCCGAGGATAGACGAACTATTTGATCAACTTCAGGAGCAACGGTGTACTCAAGTTTGATTTACAACAAGGATATTACCAACTGAAAATCCGCGAAGGAGACATTCCCAAAACGCATTTCAAACCCGATATGGACACTACGAGTTTGTAGTAATGCCTTTGGTCCGACGAATGCACCAAAGAAGATTTATGGACCGATGCATCGAGTCTTCCAACCTTATTTGGATCAATTCGTAGTGATATTCATTGATGACATACTTGTATACTCTAAGTCTAGAGAAGAGCACGAACGTCACCGAAAATCGTTTTAGAGACACTACGAGAGCATAAGTCGTATGCTAAATTCAAAGAAGTGCGAATTTTGGCTTAGTGAAGTCGCATTCTTGGGACATATAGTATCCCAAGACTGGGATTGCGGTAGATCCTTCGAAGGTACGCATAAAGGGTTGAATGGAAACAACCCGAGTCTCAGAACGGAAATCGAAGTTTCTAGGACTAGCTGGATATTATCGAAGATTTATCCAGGACTTCTCTAAGATAGCGGACCACTCACTCGACTAACCTGCAAGCAAGTCAAGTTTGAGTGGAACGACAAGTGCGAGACGAGTTTCCAAGAGTCAAGAAACGACTTACTACAGCTCTCCAGTCTTAGCCCTTCCAAAGGGGACAAAAACTTTGTCGTCTACAAAATGATGCATCAAAAGAAGGACTAGGAGCAAGACTCATGCAAGAAGGAAAGGTTATCGCTTATGCATCACGAAAGCTCAAGCCGTATGAGGCCAATTACCCAACGCATGACTGAATTGGCAAATGATAGTTTTCGCATTGAAGAAATGGAGACACTATCTCTACGAGCAACATTCACGGTTTTCACGGATCATAAGAGCTTGAAGTATCTATTCTCCCGAGAAAGATCTCAACCTCGAGGCAACGGAGATGGATGGAGTTGATTGAGGACTATCACTTTGATATTCAATACCATCCCGGAAAAGCTAACGTTGTAGCGCACGCCTAAGCGAAAGGCGAGCTTAGCCGGACTTATGATTCGAGAGTGGGAATCATTAAAGGAGCCGAGCAATTGGAATCGACGAGAACCAATACTCGATTTCATGTGCTAACATTTCGATTACACCCAATCTACTGAGTGAGATCGGAGAAGCACAAGAAAAGATACACATCTTCAAAAACAAGGAGAAGATACTTAAAGGAGAAAGATTAGAATTCTCGATACGAAGATGGAGTTATCGTGTTCAAATCGAGTGTGTGTACCAAATGACGAATGTATTAGGAATAAAATCCTAACAGAGGCACACCGTTCAAAATACACTATACATCCTGGAGGAAACAAGATGTATAAAGATTTGAAACGGTTATTGGTGGGTAAACCTGAAGAACCAGGTAGCGGAATTCGTTGCAGATGTTTGACTTGTCAACGAGTAAAAGCGAACACCAACGACCATCCGGTTTACTACAACCGCTGAGAGTTCCCGAGTGGAAATGGGAACATATAACAATGGACTTCGTGACGGATCTACCAAGGACCGTAAGAGGCCAGGACGCTATCTCGGGTAGTTGTAGATCGACTCACGAAATCGCACACTTTTTACCCATCAAGAAAACCGATAGCTTGCGAAACTTGCATGCATTTATATCCGAGAAATCATTCGACCGCATGGAGTACCATCGATATAGTATCCGACAGAGACCCGAGGTTTGTCTCCAGATTTTGGAAGTGCTTACACGAGGAATTAGGTACCTCACTAAGTTTCAAAGACAAAGAAGACATCCACAAACCGATGGACAATCCGAGCGAACAATTCAAACCCTTGAAGATATGTTGCGAGCCCGCACCTTGACTTTCAAGGAAGTTGGGATTCGCACTTACCATTAGCCGAGTTTGCCTACAATAATGACTATCAAGCCACGATTGGGATGGCACCCTATGAGGCATTGTATGGGCGAAAATGTAGATCCCCACTACATTGGGAGATTGATGACCAATGGACTCGAAAGAGAAACGAAAGTCGCCCTCGATTCCAAAACATAGATTTTTACAATTGATTTATCCAAAATAAATCAATATTTGTTTCCGATTTACCTAATCAAAGTACAATCAGTTTTGGATAATAAAAAAAACATGTCCGCTTTATGAGAATTTTTGGATTGATTTGTCCAAAAATTTGTATCTTATTATCGATTTCTTGCTAATTCACTTTCCACATCATCAATCTATTTAGCCAAATTATAGGAAAAATTAGTCTTGAAATAAAATTATTTTATTTATCTAAATTTATAAACTATCGCTTTAATAATCAAAAGAAAATATTTAAAAATAAAATTTGGAAGTCGGATATTATTTCAATATATGATTTTCTAACAAATTTAGAAGGTTTATGTTGGGAAATTTATTTATTAGATTTTGATGAATGCCATGTAAAACTTAGACTAGAAAGTTGGCATCCCATTTTCCTTGTAATTTGTATTGTAATAGATAGGGCATTTAGCCGAGTCAACTCAAATATGCCTCGGACATACAAGAAGTCAATCAAGACTCGAATGAAGACTCACTGCGGAAGCATCCGAGTGTGGCAAGGAAGAGAAGTCAAGAACTCGATCAAGGAGTATCACCGGGATTCAACAGTGTGAAGTGTCGGTCAAGTCAACGCAAGCCAAGTCTCAAGTTGAAGTGACAGATGAGTCATCCATTGATTGGAAGCAAACTCAAGTCACCTGGGAAGTTAGTGAACTACGATCAAGTCAAGACAATCAAAAGAATCCGTTGCACAAAAGTCAAGAATATTACCTAAACAAGTAATACTTCCATGCTGCCATGTCTTAAAGTGCCGATCCCCTTGCGTGCAAAAGGAATAAACCAATGGGAAGCATCGCACTCGTGTCGAACCTGGAAAGCCGCAAGATATTTAATACGAGGAAATGTCAACATCAAGGATCGCAACAAGACAAGCCAACAAACACAAGTGACTTTTGAAAATCACCTATCTCTTCAACGGCGGATTTTTGAAAGTTCACTATAAAAGGCCGAGGAATCTCATTGAGAGAAGGTTACTGAACTACGAACATTCAAGCTATTATTCGAATCAGAACCTGCAAAATATTCTCAAGTTATTCAAGCAAACCCTCAAGCCTAAATTTCAAGAAATCGATCCAACACCAAGTCGTGAAGGAAAGACAACTTCAAATCATGTTGAAGAGGAAACTTTTGAAGAATCAAAAGGGTCTACATTCCAAGGAGGATTGTAGAAAGGTTCAAGGTCGAACCGGTCTCAAGTTATTGGAGGGCTTCGTGATCAAATCCAAGAAGCTTGAGCAAGTGAGTCAAGAGCAAGGCAAACCGCCCGTGAAGAAGCCGAGTGACGAGAAGCCACCAGGTGACCAAGCATCTCCTCGAGTCCCAAAGGATCAAGTCACCGGTGATCAAGACTTGTATCTGGACCGATAACCACTTTGTACTGATCAATACTTAGTGGATTCCTCCGGAGTTGGAGAAGAGATGATTAGAAGAATTACCCTATCTTGAACCTCTATAAAAATTATTGTGTCATTTACATTTCAAAGATTTATTTTCTCGCATATCATTTTATATCTGGCGATAATTTGCTATCCAACCCACAATTCTACAAGTGTTAAAACCAAGTGTTAAAACAAACTTAAACCAAATTCAAGGGTGTTAAGTCTTCCATCAAAATCTCATCACAAACCTAAGTTAATGTTTAAGCTAAACATCTCGAGTTATTCTATCAACGGCTCAATCGAGTCCGTTGAGTGGCTAACTCGTTGGTTAACTAACTTAGCCGTCCATCAAGGACTTAGTGTATTTAACTCGTAATATTTTAAAAGGACTAAAATCGAAAAGTTGGTAAGGTTTATTCAACCTCCCTTCTAAACCTTACTCACACCCCCTTGGGACCTACGCTTTATATTATATACTTTTGAAAAACAATCTTGATATGTTAGCCAATTTCATTATCATAAATATGGATGAAATACTTTAATTTTCATAAATTAGGAACAATATTATAAATTCATATGCAATCTTTTACAACAAATGATTCATTTAACTATTATGTTTTATAATGGATATTATATTACGAAATGAACAATATATTTGTGAAGCCCGATTTTTCCGGCTATTAGTTGGACCTTATCGTTGTTTAAGCTTTTGATCGACTATTTTATCGCGTCATTTTGACGGGTAATTAATAATAATATATACATTTTGTATTCTATTTCATTTTATTTTATTACTTGTGATCATGATCATCATTAATTCTATTCCTCATTTATGATCACTTGATTGATCATTATTACTATTTTGTATTTATTAGTCACCTTAGAATTTTAAGAGACTATTTATTTTGGAGACTTTTACCTTATAGAATTAAGAATTTAATTTAGTTTAAGTGATCATGAGACTTACAAGTGATCAAGGAAACCACTAATTATTTTGGAGATTGATATATTTCATCTATTATCATCAAATTGGGACAAAAAAAAATATATGGAATTACCATTTTACCCTCATAGTGGACGGCCATGATGGATATTTTGGGATAAAAATATCATCCAACTCTTGTACACATACACCATATATTAGTAATCTTGTGTATAATTATATCATTAATTCAAACATTATACACATCATCTTATACACCAATTCTTTATTACTATTTTCCCCAACTTATTCCCACTTAACAAACATTCTTCTTATTCCTCTCAAATTCAAATTGACCCACACTTTGACTTGCATTTTTGTCTCCATGCAAGAGACAAATTACAAGACACAATTTGATCAAACTTTCCTCTCCCTCTCTCATACTACACGGCCATTATGGCAATTTTTGTACAAAATTTTCATTTCATTCTCATCAACACATTCTAATACTCAAAGCCTTCTCCTCCTTCTCTCTAAAAACTCCCAACATCTCTCTATTCTTCTTCTTACTTTCTTCTTCCATACTTAGAAAAAATTCAACATTTTCCTCCCTATCCTTCATAAAAATCGAACCACTATACTAAAAGGTAAGAAATTTTAGCTTCAATCCATATTTGGATATCACATTGTTCATCTCTTCCACCTTCTTAACTTAAGTTTAAATTTGGTTTTGGAGGTACATTTAGAAGACTTTGAAGGTTAGAGCTTGACAATATTTTGAAGAAGGACCTCAAGCTTGAAGAAGAAATAGTAGAGAAAATTTGACTACAAGGTAAGAATTGTGTACTAGACCCCTTCTTTCCTACTCTTCCTATTTTTTTCAAATTTTAACACCCCTTTTTCATTTTTGAGAAATAGGGGCTGACCTTAGGAGATTTTTGGAGTTGAGCCAAATTTCCAATTTTGAGCTTCAACTAGTCTCCAAACATCTACTACACAAGGTAAAGTGTAGTCCTTTTCATTTTCTTAATTCCTTCTTTTTCTCCTTAATTTTTCTCTCATTTTTCTAACTCCAAATTTTGATATTTTCTTGACTTAGGGGCTGACCTAAGAAGCCTCATCCAAAAATTGTGAAATTATCCTTTTATTTCACAATTTCCAAAATTAAGGTGGGTGGAAAATTATTTTTCCAACTTTTAGGTGTTTTATTAAAATGCATGTAGAAAATTTGATCATGAGCCTTGAGATATATATAATCTATGTATTGCATGTCAATTTTATATATCAAATCATGAAAATTCTCAAGAGTTGCTCAAAATTACTATTTATTGAATTTTAGGTGCATGCATGTACACTTTAATGCTTTAATTGATGAATTCTTGTATGTATTGGACATGCATGTGTATGATCTTTAAAATCTATGTTTTGGATGACTTATAACCTGGAAAAGTCGAGCATAATTGATTAAATTTCAATTTTGGACTTAAAAATGTAAAAATGGAAAGTTGGTGGACTAAATTGCAAGAAAATAAAAGTTAAAGGACCCCTCTGCAAATTTCGAAATTTGGGACTGTACTCTGGTTCAAAAATGACTTTTGGACATTTTAATAATGTTTTAAGAGTTTTAAGATAAATAAAATCAACCTTTAAAAGCCCAAGGACTAGATTGTAAGATTTTGAAAGTTTAAGGGCTACTTTGCAATTTTAAAAACTGTACCAGACCTAAACTTTATAAATTGAAATTTTTACTTTTAAGTTACTGGGAATCACATATTTTAAAAGTATTCCAAAAATCCAAGTGGTTAGGGCTTGAAAAACAATTTTTCTAAAATTGAGGGACTAATGTGAAAATATTAAACTTGAGGACCCAAATGAAATTTCCAGGACTTATGCAGCCCATGCACCTGGGAATACTAACTTAACTATAACTTAATTATATTTTGGACCCAAGGTTCAAATTTCATAACAATTGGACCCTAAAAGCCTTAAAGGCAATTATTTTAAAATGGGACAAAAATGATATTTTCTAAAGTTGAAGGACCTACACATAATGCTTTTAAAAACTGCTTTTGTCCCAATATCCTACCAGCCTTAGTGACATTTTCCAACTGGAATCGCATTAAAAGCCCTTCCGGTTTGTGAGTTCCTAATTTTTTTTTAAAACTTAAGGTCCGAATTGACAATTTTTACAAATTTGGGGCCAATATGAGATTTTTATAAAGACTCGACCATAAAACTTTAAAAACCTGAATCTCTGGACAATTTGGAGAATTTAGGAACTGACCTCATAATTTTTCAAGGTCGGGATATTTAATTATTCAATTTTTAACCCCAAAAGAGTTGGTTTTTACAAAACGGGGCTAAATTACAATTTTTCTTTTATAAAGGACCTAACTCAAATTATTTTCTCTTTTACTAAAATAGCCCTGGACTCTCTGAAATTGAGATTTAATTTAAATATTTTACCTCCCCAAAAACCCATAACTTATCGGATCAATTTGACCGATTAATACCCGATCGCGGAGCGACTTCCTCGCCTTGCTAATTGATTCTATAACTTGGGACTTATGTTCCACCCAATCTTTTAAGATATCGAAGGTTGCTTATCCTTCCGATAATCATCTTCATCCAAAAACTCCACCAACGCCATAATTGCCACTCGCGTTTTCCAAAAATTTTCCTAAATCGCTTCCCCGAAATCAATAATACTTTCATTGCAAGGTTGACTACCCGTAATTGTAATTACTTTCCCGCCCGAGTCAACTTGGTGTGTCGAGCTCACAAAATCGAATGGATACGTCGGGGGATGGAACCGGGCAGCTCGGCTGCTATTCCACTCTTCCTACCCCATCGTCCTAATCCCGCAACGAGGGACGGAGTTTGTCAAGGGAAGCGGGTCGTAGATCGAGGTATAATCATGATTATGACAGATCCGAGCCTCGCCACTCTCTACGGGATTTTGTCTTTGCCTACGGAGCGATAAGGTGCCGGTCTTGGACCATACTGATCGGGAGTTACAAGGTAGAACGAAGGAATCGCTGTCTGATCCACACGATTCGAGTTATCGTCCCGCTTTGGTTGGCGTTACATTCCCGTACGCAACCGCTACCGCTTTTGCATTGGTTGGCGCTACAAGTCCGTACGCAACCATTAATTGCCTTACATAGGATTGGCGTTACACTTCCGTACGCAATCCTACCTGTCTTGACTGTATCACATAGTGCCTGTGTGACCATGAATCGCTTTTTCTTAAATCGTATAATTATTACTTAAATAATTATCATGACGCGCTTAGAATGTGTGAAACCATGCATCATACTCATGCGTTTTCGTATAACTGTTTTCTCACATTAACTATTACGCCACACTCGCATTACCCATCACCCCATCCACCGAGATTTTTGTCTCATCCCCCGCTGTTTTCTAACCTTAGATGAGGATTTCGGCTGGGGATGCTGAACCAAACTCGGATTGAGACTCTTGTACTACGCTTTTGGATTTACTTCGTATCTTGTTGTTGATCGGACTCTTTTCTTATTATGTTTTTGTTGGACTTTTGTATCCTAATCAATTCGGGTTTGTAATTGAGGGCGTATGATCCCTTGACTTTAAGTTACTACCTTGTTGAATTTCGGGTTGTAATTTGGATGTTGGAATGTAGACTTTAAGTGATAACTTGTATCCATTATTTCTTTCCGCTCACGCTTATTTGCACTCTATCTTATTGGGTTCTCATTGGTATTGTCCGAATGTTAGTCCATTTGTATTTAAGTTGTGAATCGCTCGTCGCGTCCCGTTTGGGGCGTGACAATATTTGTTTCCATATATTATACCAAAAGATGCCAAAGATTAAATACACGGATTATTATATTAATTATTTGTGCCAGTGTAGCTCATCTACATCTATATATATAATATCAAAAATCTAAAACAATTCGCCCATTTACACTTGCTGAATTTGTAAATAATTTTATAATGAAATCCTAATTTTATATCTTGTAATTTTAAATGAAAATCTTGAACATTAATATTAATATTAATATATCTAACATCCTGAAAACATACATAAAATACTCAAATCCACATGTACAATCCATCACTCAACACATCGTCTCTGATTTCTTACCAAATCACTTTCCATATCATCAATCAATTTAGCGAATTATTTTTGGACAAATCATTCCGAAAATTATCCTAACGTGGACATATATATTTTTTAGTTATCCAAAACTGATTGTTTTTTTTATTTTGGTAAATCTGCAAACAAACTAATTGATTAATTTTAGACAAATCAATCCAATTTTAAACTGAATTGACAATAATTATGAAATTAAATTTTTTTTTTGTGTAAACACCCAATGTGGGTGGGGAATTAAGGAGGATCCTCAATCTTTTTATGAAATTAATTATATAAAAATTAGAAAATTAATATAATTAAGAAAACTAATTGCAAAAATATTAGTGTATGATATAAATTAGGATGACTCAATAGGAAAAAAAAAAGGAAAAATTGAGAATATGATACAAAAATTTGGACAAATTAATCCGAAAATTCTCTTAACGTGTGCATATTTTTTAGTTATCCAAAAATGATAGTAATTTGATTTAATATATCCACACTCAAATTAATTGATTGTTTTGGACAAATCAATCCAAAAATCGTATATTTGGGTAACCAAAAATAATTATATATTTTTGTATAATTAAGAAAAATTAAGGAAATAATTTATATGATATAATTACTAAACTAATTATATTTTTAAATTAAACTCACAACAATTATGGAATTAGTTTAAGAAAAATTAGAAATAAAATGACATGGTTAAGAAAATAATGGAACTAATTATTGAAAAGATTAGTATATGATAGATCAATCTGAAAATTATCCTAATGTTGGCATATTTTTGACTTATCCAAAATTGATTGTGTTTTGATTTGGTAAATCCATAAATAAATTAATTAATTGATATTGGTCAAATCAATCAAAAAATTTATAGTTTGGTAATAATAAATAATAATTAGTGAAACTAATTATATAGAAAAAAATAGATCAAATTAAATAATAATTAAATAATTAATTATTATGATATAATTACATAACTAATCATATTTCTAAATTAATCGATAATACTTATAAAATTAATTATAGAAAAATTAATATAGTAATTAAGAATAATTAACGAAACTAATTATAGAAAATAATAATATACATGATATAAATTAGAATGACTCAATTGAAAAAAAAAAAAAAAAAAAAAAAAAGATACAAATTTTTGGACAAATACATCTAAAATTTCTCATAACGTGGATATATTTTTAAGATGTCTAAATTGATTGTGCTTTGATTTGGTAAATCTAAATAAATTAATTGATTTTTTGGGACAAATCAATCAAAATCTTATGCTTTGATATAATTAACACTAACTGGTGGAACAAATTATGAAAAAAATAATATATGATAAAAGTTAAAAAATTAGATTGAATTGACAATAACTATGGAATGAAATCCTATTATATAATTAATATAACTATTCTTATAATTGACAATAATTACAATTTATTATATAAAAATTGAAAAATTAGTATAGTCAACAATAATTAATGGAAGTAATTATTGAAAAAAAATAGTATATGGTATAAATTAGATCACTCAATTAAAAATAAAGAAAGAAACTAAAAGAAAAGAGATAGAATAAGATACAATTTTTGGACAAATCTCCTAACCAATGCATGTATTAGAGACTTGGAGTTATCTAAATTTGATAGTGTTATGCTTTGGAAAGTCAATGACAAGATTTTTAGTAACGAAAATATTTTATTGATAATTGTTTTTCATTCATAATTGTAATAATTTAGCTAATAAAATATTGAAAATTCTAAAATTAATATTACAATTGTACTATATAATCAATAAAGTAACTTGATAATTAATTCTAGAAATATAATGAATGTTTATTATTGTTTTTAACCAATCTTATAGATATAACCAATTTTGGTTGAAATAATTTGAAAACCGAGCTTTGGCAAAACAATTGACAACACCTAATTATATTTTTTGTAGATGGTATCTACTCATGTTTTTAATCAAATTTGACTCGTATATATAGGATTGATTATATAATTCAAAGTAAATACATTTGATGGTATCTATTTATATACAATATTTTTTTTATTGATTGAAATAATATGATGGTAATGTATGATTGGTTTTTATAGCTATCAATTTATTCAACAATTTGAAACATATTTTAATGAATCATATCATCAAATATCTACTTATCGATTTGTATAGCTATCAGTTTTCAACTTAATATTTGCTAATTAATAATTATACTATCAACTAATCATACTGTTACAAATTGCTATACAATAAATTCTATATTATCATTTAATTGTAAAATATCTAATTATATTGATAAAACTAATCGAATTGACTGGAATAAAATATATTTTTAATCAATACTATAGATACTGTCAAATAACTTGCTCAACTTATTGCAGGATCGAACTGTCCTTGCACCAACACTTAATGTGGTTGATTCTGTAAACGAATATATGACTTTATCGAAAGGTAAGATATATTTGAGCTCCGAAAGTATGCCCAAATAAGATTCAAATATTGATCTATTGTACGATGTGCATACACTGAATTAACAGAATACAATAAGGTGTTCTAGAGTGTTGAATCATAAGTTAAAGTTGAGTTAAAACTCCATTGATGCTGTTGAGAAACATAAGTCATTCATTTGGTTTGTGCAACGACACTTGCTAGGTGGGTTGGTACAAAGCTTGGTGATTATGTTTTTGAGGCAACGATTCGTTTAGGAAGCAATAAAGGTGAACATGTATTAATTTATCGAATGATAGTGACTCCATCTGATTCGAGGTTGCCTTTCCAGTTCTAACAACGACAAATATTTTATTTGATTGTTTCATATGCAATAACAATCAATAAAAGTCAAGGACAATTTCTAGAGTGACTAATCAAATATTTCATTTGATTGTTTCATATGTAACTTCTTTTTGAAAAAGTCAATATTCAATAATGGTCGGGTTATTGTAATGCTATTATATCTAGAGTGACTAATCTTAAGGGTTTAGAAATCATGATTTGTGTTGATGGAAATAAACATAGCAACATAACTATGAATGATGTATACAAGGAAATTTTTCATAATTTGAAAATTACATTCCTTAATTAATATTTTTATGGAATTGATAGATTTATTAATACATTTTCATTAAGAAAATATTTGATTAACAATGTGAAGTATTTGTTTTTTTAACAATACAAGTTTAATATGAAATATATGTTTCACAACTTTATACATAAAACTATTTATAGAGATAGAATGTGTGTGAGATAGAGAAGGATATATTCAATAGTAATATAGAGATAACTATAGATTGAGATAAATATAAACAAGTTGACATTTAAGTTTATATTTTAAAATATAATTTTGATAGATTTTTTTAATTTTTATTTACCTTATATGCACATTATTCTTAAAAATAAAGTAATAAATACCACTTAATGTTAGTAGGTATTTTTATTATAAAAGTAACAATAATATTAAAATTAAAATAAACAAATACATTTTCAAAAGAATATATATGTGCAACGCATGGGTGATTACTAGTTTCTTATAATTACACATATTTTTATTACTTTACATAGTAACCTGTAAAAAGGCGGAAATATTTCACTTACTATTTCCAAACTTCTTTTTATATATATATATATATATATATATATATAGGGGGGATCATGTGAGACCACCCTCCTATGTTAGTCCATAGGATCAAATCTACATCATCCAAATAGTAAAACAATGGCCAAGATATATTACAATATATACAACATTTCATAAGTAAGTATACAATGTAAGGGATAAAATAGAATTCAGAAATTAAATATAATAACCGCTTCCTAAAATTAGGGATGTGATTTTGTATTGATCACATCCCCATAATCAAGCGATTCACCTTTTCTTTCTCTCCTTTCCTATTCGAACCTGCAAATTATTCAAACATGGCAACAAAATCGTGCAACAATTAATGAAAAGTATACAATTACACTAAACTAACTATACATTAAAATATTACTAAGTATACATAAACAATTAACTAAGTATACAATTTGTCACGCCCAAACGGACGCGACGAACGATCCAAAACTTAAATACAAAACCAAATAGTCCGCATAAAATCAACGAGAACCCAATACAACAGAGTTCTAAATAGCAAAATGAAATAAAATAACAAGTACAAATACAACTTACAACTACGATCCAAACTCCATATTAAATCCCGAAAATCAAAAAAATATAGCAACTTAAAGTCAAAGGGTCCTACGCCCTTCAGTTACAAACTGGAATGGAAAGAAATACAAAAGTCCGACAACAACATAAGAAAAGAGTCCAATCAACAACAAGAAGAAGTAGTAAATCCAACAAGCGGAGTACAAGGTCTCAATCCAGGGCCGGTTCCGCATCTTCAACGAAAACCTCATCTAAGGTTAGAAAACAGTGGGGATGAGACATAAATCTCGGATGGGGTGATCGTGTGCAAGTGTGGCGATATATAGTTAATGCGAGAAAACTGTCATATGAAAACGCGTGAGTATGATGCATGAATTCACACATAGTCCACAAGCGTCGTGATAAATATATTTAAGTAATATACGTATACAGTTTAATAAAACAGTTCATGGTCACACAGGCACTATGTGATTCAACAAGACAGTAGTATTGCGTGCGGAAATGTAATGCCAACTTATGCAAGGCAAATAATGGTTGCGCATTTTACGGAAATGTAACGCCAACCAATGCAAAACAAGTAATGCGGCGTCCGGATTTATAGCGCCAACCAAACGGGTCCGATAACTCCGGAATCGTGTGGATCGATACAACGATTCTGTGAATCCAAGCTCTACGATAATCTAGAGGGGGTGAATAGATTATCTCCATCTTTTCGATTTAGTCATCTTTTTACAACCGAATGCTCAAACACAATAATAAAGGTGCGAATGTAAACAACACACGTCGATTTAAAGAGGTTCAACCTACCTAGGGCCTAATCCTCTACCACCCCAAAGATATCCGGGATGGATTTCAAAGAAAAAGAATTTTATTAATTACCAAAATTAATACAAATTCAACTTACAACACCTTGAAGAGTACCACACTCTTCTTCAACACCACCTTTGAGATTACCACAATCTCTTCTTGAAGATTACCACAATCTCCAACGGCACCTTGTGAAGATTACCACAATCTTCAACCTTGAAGAATACCAAATTCTTCAACACCTCAATAAGAAGATCACCACAATCTTCTTTGCACCTATCACCTAGATCATCCAAGTGTGTTCTTACCACAAGAACACTCACAAGGATATCTTGTGTTTGAATGATAACCAAAAATCAAGATTACAACTCAATAATGAATATTACAATTTGAGTGCAAAGTGTAATCAAGAATAGCCTAGACCTCAAGGATGTGAAAGTGATAAGTAGGCAAATTTACAACAAGAATAATAATAATGAAAGACCAAGTATTTGCTTGAAGTGTATCTTGTTGTGTTGGTTGCTCCAAAACTTCCTCTATTTATAGGAGATGATTGATCAAGCATAGGCTCCTCTTGGGGATTGAAAATCTACAGAAAAATACAATTAAAATCAAGAATATAGTCATTTAGAAATCAATCCCACAAAATAAGGAAATGTGTCTCATTGAAACGGTCATATTTCTCATTAATACATGTATGCGACCGGTCGCACAAAAAATAAGAGAATTAAGAACACTATGAAAATTTCAACAGGCGACCGGTCGACATAGGCTTCGACCGACCCCTGTCTCAACCGGTCCCCCTCATCCATTTTGTTGGAAAAAAATCAACTGCTTCATCGCCAACTTGCGGTGCAGTTGACCGCTTGGTTTTCCTTCCGTCTCATTTTCTCGTTTCAAAATCATCTTCAAGTGGCACGGGTTGCCCTACAAAGGCGACTGCGTCGGCAACAAATGTTGTCCAATTTTTGTCAAAATAAAACTCAAGAAATACTCCGAAAATTTAGTGAAAACATTTTAAACCAATCGGAGTATTTAGACAACATTTAGAAATCTTGTTTAGGAGTAAAACCCATTGACATAAAAACATTAAAAAGTGTTGTCCATTATTATCAAAAATAAACTTGAGGAAATACTCCGGAAAATATTAAAACCATTTTAAATCATTTAGGAGTATTTGGACAACCTTAAAAACATTGTTTTGGTGATAAAATAAAATCATCAAAATTAAGATAAAAAACATGTATCAAACAATCTCCCTTTTGATGATTACAAACCAAAACAATTTTTACACAAACTAAGACAAAGAATTTTAGAAATGATTTTCCGGTAAAAACATTTGACCGTTTGGAAGCAACCAAAATTTCCAAAAATATTAAAGCAACCAAGTAGGAGTAAATATGTCCAATAATAAGCACAAGCTCCCTATCAACAAGCATATCAAGAACAATGTAAAAGCAATTTTTCCATAAGCTAAAAGCTTTAGCTTTTACAAATTGTTCAAGAGCTTATAAGCTCCCCTGTCAAAAAACATCATTAAACAATTATATAAGTCCATCAAGCAAACATTGACTAAAAACGAATCACAACTTATGGCTTTTATGAGCCATAGCTTATAGCTTTTATGACAAGCTTTTATTAGCTTCTTTTAGCTAATGAGCCAATATCATGTTTCTCCCCTTTGGAATCATCAAAAAGAATGTTAGGATGATAAAAGCATCATACAAATATGTCAAAGTGCGCAAACGAGACGGTTTATCAACCATCGAGCATTTTATACATTAAGTCCAAGGAAAATGGGAGAGTTGTAACATAAGAGATCCATAAGCTCATAGTTAGCTAAAAACATGATTTCAAAAAGATTTTAGGACATTTTGAAGCAAGAGAATCATGTAGAAGTTGAAAGTTTCATTGCGACATTTCATCGAACACCTTGTGTGCGTGAAAATAAAAGAGGTTGTATATAGACCTTGTAAAAGTTTCAAGCCAAAAATTTTCATAACATCATCAATCAACCTCATTCCAAAGCTCTATAAGATCATATGCAACATTTGTTCATCAATTAAGAGGCTCAACAAGAGATTCTCAAGGGTTCAACCCAATTGAGACAATATAAGCCAAAAAAAGAGTCAAGGCATTACAAATGCCAAAAATTAGAGCATTCATCAAGTAATACAAACAATACAAGTATGATATATCAAATGTCCCAACATATTCATCTAAGCATAATGATCAAAGCATTAAGAGAAGCACTTTTACCATCAAGTACTTCATACCAATTATCAAACCATGCCATATAAGAGTATTTTTACCATCAAATACTCCATCAAAATCATGATCATCCACAAGTCATTAACAACTTGCAATTTTAACCCTTTTAAGAAAACAAGCAAATATCATTGGTACAAATGAGTTTTACAAAGGTTCTTAAAAATCCAAAGCAACGAAAATGCTAGAAAGTAAAGGAAGGGAGGGACATCAATCTTCATCCGAAGAGAAGCAAGTTCCGGGAATGAGATCTTTGATAAATTTCTTCAATTTACCGATTGACTTTTTCAAACTAGAATTTTCCTTTTTCACAACCCGGAGCTCTTTTCTAAGAGAGGCCACATCTCTAAATGTTTCTTTTCCACTTTGGCCATTCTCTCTGAGATTTAGATCTTCAACATCCAACTCGTCTTCATCTCCTTCCCTCATTTTCTTCCTCCCTAATTTCTTGTTCATTTCCACATTTTCTTCTTCATTTTCCTCTTCATTCCCACATCATCTCTTTGTTCGTCAAACTCACCTCTTCCAATATTTTCAACCTCATTGTCATTAAAGAAATCATCCCAGGTTGTTGTTGATGTCGGGCACGCCCCCAGCGGCTTTGGTAGGAACCCGTGGTAAATGTCGTCGCATTCTTACCATTTGTAGAATGTTGGCATTATCAAAATTATTGTGATGAATTTCGGTATTCATTTCATTTTCCGCATCCCGATAAATATAAGAGTCGGCAAATCAAATTACCCAAGGTATATTTTTCTTGGTAAGCTTTCTAGATTCTAATAAGCAATACACAAAGATTGCCCCATAATTTACTCTTTCTCCTCGAACAATCTTATAGGTGAGAAAGAGTTCGAGATTACTCGGAAGTTTTACTTCCTTTCCACAAACACAATAGGAGCAAATGATAGATAAAATCCGATAATTTGGTGGCATTGCCGAGTATGTCACTGGGATATACTCCTAAAAAGGTTTTCACATCATCTAGTGAAACACCGAAAATGTTATCATCCCAATGAGCGCAATCCACATTGACCACTCCATCATTTGGCACGTTAAAGTGATTACAAATATCGCCAATGTCCATGAAAAATGCCTACCATTAACAAAAGTATGAAGTTCCAACGGATTATCTATCGTAGCATCAACAATCCACATATTTGCATAAAACAGTTTTATAAGCTCGTCATCATAATGCAAACACGGATTGTCCTCATGCATGGGAGACAATTTGAGGGTCAAAGGTATGGGCAAGACTTGGTTTGAATGGAATGTTGGAAGACTTCCAACATGTTGGCAAAAATAATATTAAAGAAGTAATGTGAGAGATGATGTGTATAATGTTTGAATTAATGGTATAATTATACACAAGATGACTAATATAAGGTGTAGGTGTACAAGAGTTGGATGATATTTTTACTCCAAAAATATCCACCATGGTCATTTTATAATGGCAATATGGTAATTCCATATATTTTTTTGTTGTCCCAAATTTGATGATAATGGATGAAATATATCAATCTCCAAAATAATTAGTGATTTCTTGATCACTTGTAAGTCTCATGATCACTTAATCTAGATCAAAATCTTAATTCTATAAGGTAAAAGTCTCTAAAATAAATAGTCTCTTAAAATTCTAAGGTGACTAATAGATACAAAAATGGTAATAATGATCAATCAAGTGATCATAAATGAGAATAGAATTAATAAAGATCATGATCACAAGTAATTAAATAAAATGAAATAAAGTACAAAATATATGTATTATTAAAAATTACCCATCAAAATGACGCGGTAAAATAGCTCGATCAAAAGTATAAACGATAACAAGGATCAATTAATAGCTCGAAAAATCGGGGCTTCATCCTCCCCTTCTTAAAAGAATTTGGTCCCAAATTCTCTTCTTAATAGTTCGGATATTGATTCCTCATGTCTTCTTCCATTTCCCGCTTGCCTTGATCTCGATTGTGGTTCTCGCCACACCACTTTAACTATCGAGATTTCTCTCTTACGCAATCGCCGTGACCACGATCAATGATCCTGATCGCCTCCGATTGTAGGATAGATTTTCCATTAGAGGAGAGTATCTCGAGTGATGATATGCTCGGGGATCCTGCTGATACTTCTTCGCCTTGACACGTGGAATACATCGTGCATTCCCGCATATGGTGCTTTGTAACTCAAGTCGGAGGGCTAACTTCCCGATCCTCCTCGTAAAATCTTGTAAGTCCAACATATCTCGACTAACGTGCCTCCTTTCTTCTGGGATTGATCAATCCTTTCCTGGTGAGAGTCCGAGAAATACTTCATCTCCGACTTCAAATTCCAAATCCTTTCTCTTGTCCGCGTAACTCTTTTGGCGGTTCGAGTCCGTGAATCATTTCCTTGATCGCCTTGACCTTCTCCATGGCCCCCGAACTAAGTCGACATTTGGAATCGGGCGACTTTTCGCTTTCTCTTCGAGTCCATTTATCATCAATCTCCCAAAGTTGTAGTGGGAATCTAAATTTTCGCCCATATAATGCCTCGTAGGTGCCATCCCAATCATGACTTGATAATCATATTGTAGGCGAACTCGGCTAATGGTAAGTGCGAATCCCAACTTCCTTGAAAATCTAATGTGCAAGCTCTTGCAAAGATATCTTCAAGGTTTGAATTGTTCGCTTCATCTGTCCCATCTCAGGATTGTGGATGTGTCGGCTTAAACTTAGCGAGGTACTCCAATTCCTCGTGTGCAAGCACTTCCAAAACTGAGACAAACCTCGGAGTCTCCCGGATACTATGTCAACCGGTACTCCATGCAAACGAATGATTTCTGATATAAGTTTGTGCAAGTTTCGTAAGCTACGCTTTTCTTGATGGGTAAAAAGTGTGCGATTTCGTGAGTCGGCCTCACAACTACCCAAATAAAGCATCATGGCCTCCTCCGTCCTTGTAGATCCGTCCACGAAGTCCATCGTTATGTGTTCCCATTTCCACTCGAATTCTCAATGGTTGTAGTAAACCGGATGGTCGTTGGTGTTCTCGCTTTACTCGTGACAAGTTAAACATCTCGCAACGAACTCGAACTTTGCACAGTTTTCATGTTTACCCACCAATAACTCCTTTTCAAATCCTTATACATCTTGTTTCCTCCAGGATGTATAGTGTATTTTAATGTGCAGCAGTCATAGATTTTATTCCTAATCAGCTCGTCATTCTAGACACACACTGATTCCTAATCTGTAACTCCATCTTCAGTACCGAGAATTCCGATCTTTCCCTTAAGTATCTTCTCCTTCAATTTTTGAAGATGTGTATCTTCCTCGCGCTTGTTCTCATTCAAACAGCTCGGTTTAACCGAAATGTTAGCACATGAAACTGAAAGTATTGGTTCTTGTCGATTCCAATTGCTCACTCTTCTAATGATTCCCACTTCCGAATCATAAGTCTAGCTAAGCTCGCTTTTAGAGCGCCTGCCTTTCTGACGTTAGCTTTCCTTTGATGGTATTGAATATCAAAGTGATAGTCCTCAATCAATTCCATCCATCTCCGTTGCCTCGCATTGAGGTCTTTCTGAGAGAATAGATATTTTAAGCTCTTATGATCTCGTGAAAACCGTGAATGTTGCTCCATAGAGATAGTGTCTCCATTTATTTAAAGCAAACACTATCGCCGCCAATTCCAGTCATGCGTTGGATAATTGGCCTCATACGGCTTGAGCTTTCGTGATGCATTTATAACTTTTCCTCTTCCTCAAGTAGAGCACCGCTCCTAGTCCTTCTTTTTGATGCATCACTCGAGACGACAAAGTTTTCTCGTTCCCTTTGGAAGGGCTAAGACTGAGTCAGTAAGTCGTTCTTCACTTCTGAAACTCGCATTTGTCATTCCACTCAAATGGACTTGCTTCTCAAGTTAGTCGAGTGAGTGGTCCTGCTTATCTTGGAAAAATCTGGATAAATCTTCGATAATATCCACTAGTTCTAGAAACTCGATTTCCGTTATGACTCGGGTTGTTTCCATTCAAACCACCGCCCGTACTTTCAAGGATCCACCGCAATCCCAAAGGTTTGGGATACTATGTGTCCCAAGAACGCGATTACTAAGCCAAAATTCGACTTATTTAATTTGGCATACAACTTATGCTCGTAGTGTCTCTAAAACGATTTTCGGACATGACGTTCGTGCTCTTCTCTAGACTTAGAGTATACGAGTATGTCATCAATGAATATCACTACGAATTGATCTAAATAAGGTTGGAAGACTCGATGCATCAGGTCCATAAATGCTCTGGTGCATTCGTCAGACCGAAAGACATTACTACAAACACGTAGTGTCCATATCGGGTTTGAAATGCAGTTTTAGAAATGTCTCCTTCGCGGATCTTCAGTTGATAATATCCTTGCCAAGTCAAACTTCGAGTACACCGCTGCTTTGAAGTTGATCAAATAGTTAGTCTATCCTGGGAGGGGGGATATTTGTTCTTGATGGTCACACTATTAAGACCACGATAATCTATACATAGTCTTAATGTGCCATCCTTCTTTTGACGAACAACACAAGTGCTCCCCATGGAGACGTACTCGGCCGGATAAATCCCACATCCATCGGTTTTGTAATTGCGTTTTCAACTCCCCGTAACTCAAGAGGAGCCATTCTATACGGTGTTCGCACCGGGCGCTTCCTGGTAACACCGATGGTGAACTCGACTTCCCTATCCGGAGGACAGGGTGAGTTCTTGTGGAAATACATCCGTATATTCTGACACTACAGTACTTGGTTGATTTGTGTCTCAACCTGGGTTTGTTAATTACAAACGCCAAGACCTTGAGCCCCTCTAGTGATCGCCCTCCTCGCTTTCATTGCTGAAATGATTGGGGCAATCTTAACTCGTGCCCTTCCCGAAATTTCCACTTCGGTTTTCCGGTTCACACAGCTTAATGGACTTGTTATGGCAGTCCATTTGTGCATGGTGTGCAGATAACCAGTTCATCCCCAATATCACGTCGTATTCGGATATAGGTAATAAGATCAAATCGGCAGAAAGTTTATCTTGAGCAATCTTAACTTCGCATCCATTATAGATAATATCTCATATCCGACTTGCACCCATGAGGAGTTGACACTTCTAAACATATGTGCATATGTTCCATGCATGCATGCATGCCAGGTACAAAATGCGGTGCAACAAATGAATGCGTTGATCCAGGGTCGAATAATATTTTAGCGTAAATGTTAGATACTAGAAGCGCACCTTCCACCACACATCTCGCCTACGGAGCCTCCCGTCCGGCTAGTGCAAAAGTCGAGGGCATCCTTGCCCGATTACCCCGGCCATTTCGAACTTCCTCGTGGGTCGCGTCTGTTTGGTTGGTCATCGACGGCAATCTTGCACTGAGTGATGCTGATTACTACCACAACGCAAACACCTTCTTGTTTACGCCAACAATTGGCTGGCGTATATGCCCCTTCCCAAGTCGGCAATGTGCACACACACTTGACCCGCTTTTTGTACTCGGTCTCTTTTCCTTTATCTGCCTTATTAATCGTCCCTTCTCAAATTTAGCAGTGTTTGATGGTTGTCCACAATCGTCCTCTTAAGATCGCTTTTGATGGCCTATTCTCACGAATTGCCCAATACTGTTCGATCCCGACTCAATGGAGAGTCGCTTTACCGCTGGAATAGGTTGTCGATCAACAATCAAAGACAAGTCAAGTTCCGCTTCAACTCGAGTGAACTTGTAAAGCTTATCCTTCTTCGATACATCGATTGTCCCCGAGCATACTTGGACAATCGGTGAAATTGGACTCGTCGAGCTACGATCAAAGTTCCTTCCTCAACTATGGAATTCATCTCGTGCCAAGCCGCTTTTTTCACAACCTCGTGGAATATATCGTCATCAACTCAGCCAAGAAATTTCCCCATGTTCGACTCGCCCTCCTGCTCCCATCTCCTTTCAACCGCCCTCCACCGCTTCCCTAGCGGCCGATTCCGCATTTAAATACTGAGCGAGTGTGATCTCCTGTCATTTTATATTGGAAGAGCATTGAAGATATTCTCCAACTTCTCTACCCATTCTTCTCGCTTTCAAATCGTCCCGCTCTCCCAAGAAGGCTGGTGGGTCAAACCGCAGAAATCGCTCCAACGCAGGATCGCTCGCTCTCCTGCGTGTTCGAGCACGGGGTTGAGGCTCGCATGTTGCCTCATAAAAACCAACATTTGCCGTAGGGCTTGTGCGGTCAAATTGTCTCCCCAAAGAAAGTGGAGGAGGTGGTGGTAATTCGTGAGAGGGTACCCGATCCCTGGTACATCATCATCTCCTCGTGGAACGCGACGAGGTCTCCCACGCCTCGATGTTCGCCATTCTCCTCAGATCTTTGAAGCGTTAGTTGCGATTCACGAGTAAATGAATATAATAATTATTCGCGTAAAGCAAGTAATATCGCAGTGGAAAGTAACATCAACACAAGACACCTAATAAATAGCAAAAGACATATCCATTAATGTAAAACTTGAATACACCCAAAGATAACAAATAGAAATACTAAGTCGATACATCTAATCCAAAATACATCTCGAATCTAGTACAAAAGAAAGTAAGGTACAACACTCAGAATACGCGACTACAACAATGGAGAAGTACAACTAACAATCAGCCTAACTAATCGCTGAGATCGCCATCATCGCCGCCGCAGCCTTGTCCATAATCGGGTTGGGTCGGGCCGAGGTGGCGCCAACCTCGCCAATCCACGAAGTCCAACCACTTTGCCAATCCTCGAGCTCATCGAGTGGAGCAAATCAGTGCCTCCGGCTCCAATGTCGACCGATCCTCCCTGATCCTCCTCAGGGTCCTCTTCGGGATCCTCCTGGCCGTCACGGGTTCCACCTCGGGTGGTGGCAACGGCCGAGCATTGCCGCCAAAACAGCCTTCTAAAGCGGCGCCTCTGAGCTAGTGGCCTGTGTAAGGTCCTCTATGACCGTCATCCGCTGATGAGGGTCTCTCCAAGCGCTGACGGTGTCAGCCGCGGATAAAGGCGTCAATCTCCCATTTCCGGCGGCCGCCACTTGCCCTTTTCATCTTCTTCGCATGTTATCCAGCGCCCCCGGGATACTCAGATTTGGTCCTCCCGCGCTCTTATGGTGTTATCGCAGCCCCTTGATGACAGTGGTCAGTCGCTTTTCTCATCTTGCTCATCGCCAAGCGCCGAGTCAGTCCCTATTACGTTGGCGCTCCCGGAAGCTAGCGCGGGTCGCGATCACTCCCGATGCTAATGAATCATCGCCTGCCGTGTATTCCCTCGGCAAAGACGGCATGGAAAACATCCCACCATGAAGGCGGCGGCTCCCATCCTGGATCACACAAAAACTAAGACGATCACCAAAGGTAGAGGAAAGATAAGGAGAGAATAAGGAAAGAACAAATAAGAAAAATCAAGTCAAGAATCAACTAAGTCAAGACAAGTATGACTATGAAATCTCAAAATATGCGTTCTAACTTAGTTCAAATATCAATAAAAGACGGTTCTATGCCAATTTGAAATCGATTTCACACTTAATTGGTCAAGTCACGGATTACCAAAACACAGACCGAGGGTCCTATCTCCGGGTCAGCGGTGTAAGTTTCTATCTTACTAGCCGAGCTCGATACCATTTCTAATCGCCACGCCCAAACGGGACGCGACGAACGATCAACTTAAATACAAAACCAAATAGTCCGGATAAAATCAACGAGAACCCAATACAAATGAGTCTAAATAGCAATGAAATAAAATAACAAGTACAAATACAACTTACGCATACTTCACGATCCAAACTCCATATTACATCCCGAAATCAATAAAATATAGCAACTTAAAGTCAGTGGTCCTACGCCCCTTCGCCAAAACGGAATGGAAAGAAATACAAAAGTCCGACAACAACATAAGAAAAGAGTCCAATCAACAACAAGAAGAAGTAGTAAAAACAAGCGAGTACAAGGTCTCAATCCAGGGCCTTCCCGCATCTTCAATCGAAATCCTCATCTAAGGTTAGAAAAGCAGGTGGGGATGAGACAAAAATCTCAGTGGATGGGGTGATCGGGTATTGCAGGGTGTGGCGATATATAGTTAATGCGAAAAACAACATATGAAAATGCGTGAGTATGATGCATGAATTCACACATACCATAAGCATCGTGATAAATATATTTAAGTAATATACGATACAGCTTGGAGAAAACAGCTTCATGGTCACACATGCACTATGTGATTCAACAAGACAGTAGATTGCGTGCGGAAATATAACGCCAATCCTATAAAAATAATGGTTGCGTCATTTGAAATGTAACGCCAACCAATGCAAAACAAGTAGTGGTTGCGTACGGATTTGTAGTGCCAACCAAACGGGTTCGATAACTCGAATCGTGGTGGATCGCATAAACAATTCCTTCATTCTTTCTGTAACTCCCGGGCAGATGGTCCAAGACTCAGCACTTATCGCTCCATAGGCAAAGACAAAATCCACAAGGAGCTTGCAAGACTCGGATTTGTCATAATCATGATTATACCTCAAGTACTACGACCGCTTCCTTGGACAAACTCAGTCCCTCGATGATTAAGATGATGGGGAGTGGAATAGCAATGAGGTGCCCTGCCCATCCCCGACGTATCCATTCCAACCGTGAGCTCGACACACCAAGTTGACTTCGAGCAGAAAGTAGTTATAAGTAGAGACAACAACAGCCGGCCGCCGAGTATTATCGATTCAGGAAGCAGGTTCGGAAATTTTTTTGAAAACTCGCGAGTAGCAATTTTGGCGTTTTGGAGTTTCTTTTTGGATGAAGATGATTATCGGAAGGATAAGCAACCTTCGATATCTTGAAAGATTAGGTGGAACATAGGTCCTTATTGATTTAAAATCGCAAGATGCGGGAAATCGCTCCACGATCGGGTATTAATTTGTCAAAACTGATCCAATAAGTCAAGGGTTTTTGGGAAAGTAAAATACTTTAATTAAATCTCCAAGTCAGAGGGTCCAGGGCTATTTTAGTAAAAGAAAATAATTTGAGTTAGGTCCTTTATAAAAGAAAAATTGTAATTTAGCCTCGCTTTGTAAAAATCCAACACTTTTGGGGTTAAAATTGAATAAATAAATATCCCGACCTTGAAAAATTAAGAGGTCAGTTCCTAAATTCTCCAAATTGTCCAGAGATTCAGGTTTTTAAAATTTTGAGGTCGAGATTTTGTAAAATTCTCACATTGGCCCCAAATTTGTAAAAATTGCCAATCGGACCTTAAGTTTAAAATAATCTAACTCACAAACCGGAAGGGATTTTAATGTGATTCCAGTTGGAAAATGTCATTAAGGTTAGTGGGATATTGGGACAAAAGCAGTGTTTAAAATAAATATGTGTAGGTCCTTTAACTTTTGAAAATATCATTTTTATCCCATTTTGAAATAATTGCCTTAAGGCTTTAGGGGTCCAATTGTCATGAAATTTGAACCTTGGGTCCAAAATATAATTCATTTATAGTTAAGTTAGTATTTCCAGGTGCATGGGCTGCATAAGTCCTGAAATTTCATTTGTCCTCAAGTTTAGTATTTTACACATTAAGTCCCTCAATTTTAGTAAAATTACTTTCCAAGCCCTAAACACTTGGATTTTTTGGAATACATTTAAATGTGTCATTCCCAGTACCTTAAGAGTAAAATTTCAAATTTTAAAGTTTAGGTCTGGTGCAGTTTTAAAAATTGCAAAGTAGCCCTAAACTTACAAAATTTTACAATCTAGTCATTGGGCTTTTAAAGGTTGATTTTATCTATCCTAAAACTCTTAAAACATTATTAAAATGTCCAAAAGTCATTTTGAACCTGAGTACAGTCCCAATTTTCGAAATTTGCAGAGGGGTCCTTTAACTTTTATTTTCTTGCAATTTAGTCCACCAACTTTCCATTTTTACATTTTTTAAGTCCAAAATTGAAATTTAATCAATTATGCTTTCGACTTTTCCAGGTTATAAGGCATCCAAAACATAGATTTTAAAGATCATACACATGCATGTCCAATACATACAAGGATTCATCAATTAAAACATTAAATTGCACATGCATGCACCTAAAATTCAATAATAGCAAATTTGAGCAACTTTGAGAATTTCATGACTTGATACATAAAATTGACATGCAATACATAGATTATATATATCTCAAGGCTCATGATCAAATTTTCTACATGCATTTTAATAAAAACACCTAATAGTTGGAAAATATTTTTCCACCCACCTTAAAATTGGAAATTGTGAAATAAAAGGATAATTTCACAATTTTTTTGGATGAGGCTTCTAGGTCCCCCTAATTCAAAAAATATCAAAAATTTGAAGTTAGAAAAATGAGAGAAAAATTAAGGAGAAAAAGAAGGAAATAAGGAAATGAGAAGGACTACACTTTTACCTTGTGTAGTAGGTGTTTGGAGACTAGTTGAAGCTTAAAAATTGGAAATTTGGCTCAACTCCAAAATCACCTAAGGTCAGCCCCTATTTCAAAAAATGAAAAGGGGTGTTAAAATTTGAAAAATTAGAAAGAAGAGGAAAGAAGGGTCTAGTACAATTTTTACCTTGTAGTCCAAATTCTCTATTAGTTGTTCTTCATTTGAAGTCCTTCTTCAAAATGTTGTCAAGCTCTAATCTTCAAGGTCTTCTAGAAGTGTACCTCCAAACCAAATTCCAACTTAAGTTAAGAAGGTGGAAGAGATGAACTATGTGATATCAAAAATGGATTGAAGATAAAATTTCTTCCTGTGTAGTATGGTTTGGTTCGATTTTTGTAAGAATAAGGAGAGAATTCTTGAAAAATTTTCTAAGTATGGAAGAAAGAAAATAAGAAGAAGAGTAGAGAGAAGTTGGGAGTTTTAGAGAGAAGGAGGAGAAAGAGACTTTGAGTGTTAGAATGTGTTGAAGAAAATGAATGAAATTTGGCACAAAATGGCCATTTTGGCCGTCCACCTAGTGAGGATGAAGAGGATTTTTTTCAAATTGTGTCTTCTTGGCTTTGCCTTATGCAATAAGCGGGGACAATTTGAGGTCAAAGGTATAGGCAAAGACTTGGTTTTGAATGGAATGTTGGAAGATCTTCCAATACGTGTTAAGCAAAAATAATATTAAAGAAGTAATGTGAGAGATGATGATGTATAATGTTTGAATAATGCATAATTATACACAAGATGACTAATATAAGGTGTAGGTGTACAAGAGTTGGATGATATTTTATCCAAAAATATCCACCATGGTCAAATCACTATAATGGCAATTTGGTAATTCCATATATTTTTTTTTGTCCCAAATTTGATGATAATAGATGAAATATATCAATCTCCAAAATAATTAGTGATTTCATGATCACTTAATCCAAATCAAAATCTTAATTCTATAAGGTAAAAGTCTCTAAAATAAATAGTCTCTTAAAATTCTAAGGTGACTAATAAATACAAAAATGGTAATAATGATCAATCAAGATCGTAAATGAGAATAAATTAATAAAGACCATGATCACAAGTAATTAAATAAAATGAAATAAAGTACAAAATATATGTATTATTAAAAATTACCCGTCAAAATGACGCTGGTAAAATAGCCATCAAAAGTATAAACGGCAATAAGGATCAATTAATAGCCCGGAAAAATCGGGGCTTCACACAATTACACTAAAATCTACATGTACGTTAAAACTTTACTAAGTATACGAAAAATAGTTAACTAAGTATACAATCATATCAACTAATCTATACATTAAAATAATACTAAGTATACGTAAATATTTAACTAGCAATACAAATTGAACGCAGCACACTGATA